>CAWUFW010014113.1:242500-431600 GCA_963921515.1 Calotriton arnoldi
TCTGTCTGCCTCCCTCTGTCTGCCTCCCTCTGTCTGCCTCCCTCTGTCTGCCTCCCTCTGTCTGCCTCCCTCTGTCTGCCTCCCTCTGTCTGCCTCCCTCTGTCTGCCTCCCTCTGTCTGCCTCCCTCTGTCTGCCTCCCTCTGTCTGCCTCCCTCTGTCTGCCTCCCTCTGTCTGCCTCCCTCTGTCTGCCTCCCTCTGTCTGCCTCCCTCTGTCTGCCTCCCTCTGCCTCCCTCTGTCTGCCTCCCTCTGTCTGCCTCCCTCTGTCTGCCTCCCTCTGTCTGCCTCCCTCTGTCTGCCTCCCTCTGTCTGCCTCCCCTCTGTCTGCCTCCCTCTGTCTCCCCTCCCTCTGTCTCCCTCCCTCTGTCTCCCTCCCTCTGTCTCCCTCCCTCTGTCTCCCTCCCTCTGTCTGCCTCCCTCTGTCTCCCTCCCTCTGTCTCCCTCCCTCTGTCTCCCTCCCTCTGTCTCCCTCCCTCTGTCTCCCTCCCTCTGTCTCCCTCCCTCTGTCTCCCTCCCTCCTGTCTCCCTCCCTCTGTCTCCCTCCCTCTGTCTCCCTCCCTCTGTCTCCCTCCCTCTGTCTCCCTCCCTCTGTCTCCCTCTCTCTGTCTCCCTCTCTCTGTCTCCCTCTCTCTGTCTCCCTCTCTCTGTCTCCCTCTCTCTGTCTCCCTCTCTCTGTCTCCCTCTCTCTGTCTCCCTCTCTCTGTCTCCCTCTCTCTGTCTCCCTCTCTCTGTCTCCCTCTCTCTGTCTCCCTCTCTCTGTCTCCCTCTCTCCCCTCTCCCTCTCTCCCCCTCTCCCTCTCTCCCCCTCTCCCTCTCTCTCCCTCTCTCCCTCTCTCCCCCTCTCCCTCTCTCCCCCTCTCCCCCTCTCCCCCTCTCCCCCTCTCCCTCTCTCCCCCTCTCCCTCTCTCCCCCTCTCCCTCTCTCCCCCTCTCCCTCTCCCTCTCCCTCTCTCACACCCTGCTGTCACCTCACCCGGCTCTCACTCCCTGCTGCCCTCCGCCACCTCACCCGGCTCTTACTCCCTGCTACCCTCTGCCACCTCACCCGCTGCTCTCACTCCCTGCTGCCCTCCGTCACCTCACCCGCTGCTCTCACTCCCTGCTGCCCTCCGTCACCTCACCCGGCTCTCACTCCCTGCTGCCCTCCGTCACCTCACCCGGCTCTCACTCCCTGCTGCCCTCCGTCACCTCACCCGGCTCTCACTCCCTGCTGCCCTCCGTCACCTCACCCGGCTCTCACTCCCTGCTGCCCTCCGTCACCTCACCCGCTGCTCTCACTCCCTGCTGCCCTCCGTCACCTCACCCGCTGCTCTCACTCCCTGCTGCCCTCCGTCACCTCACCCGCTGCTCTCACTCCCTGCTGCCCTCCGTCACCTCACCCGCTGCTCTCACTCCCTGCTGCCCTCCGTCACCTCACCCGCTGCTCTCACTCCCTGCTGCCCTCCGTCACCTCACCCGCTGCTCTCACTCCCTGCTGCCCTCCGTCACCTCACCCGCTGCTCTCACTCCCTGCTGCCCTCCGTCACCTCACCCGCTGCTCTCACTCCCTGCTGCCCTCCGTCACCTCACCCGCTGCTCTCACTCCCTGCTGCCCTCCGTCACCTCACCCGGCTCTCACTCCCTGCTGCCCTCCGTCACCTCACCCGGCTCTCACTCCCTGCTGCCCTCCGTCACCTCACCCGGCTCTCACTCCCTGCTGCCCTCCGTCACCTCACCCGGCTCTCACTCCCTGCTGCCCTCCGTCACCTCACCCGGCTCTCACTCCCTGCTGCCCTCCGTCACCTCACCCGGCTCTCACTCCCTGCTGCCCTCCGTCACCTCACCCGGCTCTCACTCCCTGCTGCCCTCCGTCACCTCACGCTGCTCTCACTCCCTGCTGCCCTCCGTCACCTCACCCGCTGCTCTCACTCCCTGCTGCCCTGTCACCTCACCCGCTGCTCTCACTCCCTGCTGCCCTCCGTCACCTCACCCGCTGCTCTCACTCCCTGCTGCCCTCCGTCACCTCACCCGGCTCTCACTCCCTGCTGCCCTCTGTCACCTCACCCGGCTCTCACTCCCTGCTGTCCTCTGTCACCTCACCCCGCGTGTGTGTCAGCCCGGGCTGAGACAGCTTCCCGGGAACACACACAGCCGCACCCGAGTACTTCACAGGTCTTTAAAAGACCATTCACTTGTTAATGAGGCTTTGTTGTATCTTACCTCTTCTTAGCGCCCCTGCATCTCCACTCAGTCAGAGTGGAGATGCAGGGGGGCTAAGAAGAGGTGAAATACAACAAAGCCTCATTAACAAGTGAATGGTTATTTAAAGAATCGCCCGGCCCCCATAGAGCAGAGTCTCTCAGAGTCCGCGCTGCTGCAACCGGCGGTGTTTCCTGACACACTTTAAAAAAAAACCAAAAAAAACCCCAGGTAAGATGTCTGCAAGGTCCGCGGGCCGCCAAGGAAGGCTTGCCGGGCCGCTGGCGGCCCGCGGGCCGTACTATGAGTAGCCGTGTTGTAGAGCATTGTGGCTGATGTGCATTATGTTGAAAAGTTATAATGAAAGGTGTTAAGCATTTTTGTTACCTTTATAAAAACCAAGACGACATTATATACAACTGAACAACCTGATTAAAAACAGATTTTAACATAAAAAATGTTTTCTATTTTTTTTGTACTTATGTGGCACAGTGGTATTATGTGGAGTGTATTTGTTGCATTGAATAGAATGTAATTATGTGACGTGTACTTATGTGGCACTGAGTGGTATTATGTTGAGTGTATTTATGTTGCATTGAGTAGAGTGTGGTGTGTAATTATGTGGTACTGAGTGTTATGTGGCGTGTATTTATATTGCATTGAGTGTAGTGTAATTGTGGCATGTTATTATGTGGCACTGAGTGATATTATGCGGAGTTTTTTTGTTGCATTGAGGAGAGTGTAATTATGTGGCATGTAATTATGTGGCAGTGAGTGGTATTTGGAGTGTATGTTACATTGAGTGCAGTATAATTATGTAGCATATAATTATGTGGCACTGAGTTGTATTATGCGGAGTGTATTTATGTTGCATTGAGGAGAGTGTAATTATGTGGCGTGTAATTATGTGGCACTGAGTGGTATTATGTGGAGTGTATGTTTCATTTAGTAGAGTGTAGTTACGTGGTGTAATTATGTGGTACTGAGTGGTGTTCTGTAGTGTATTTTTGCAGCGTGATTCTTTCTGGATTCACTTTGCTGTGCATTATTCCGCGGTCTAGTGGTTGGGTCCGGAATCGTAGTCTCTTTTCTTTTTTTCTCGGTGTAGCCCGGGTGGGCGTCGACGCCCCACCATTTGGTGTCCTCCCGTGACGTCGGCGCGCTTCCTCCGGAAGCTCCCACCCTTGGGCGCCATCTTCAGATTCTTTTTTCCGCCGTTGGGTCTGGATCGTCGTGAGAAGCTCCAGAGTTGGAAAAGGAGAGAAGAAAAAGCAGAAAGAACCGGGAAAAATTGGAGATCTTCAGCAGAAGATAAAGAACATACTACCGGGACGACGAAGTCGGTGAGAAATATAAGAAACTTCGACGTCCAACGGAGAATGCGCACACAGGGGGCTCCCTGAGCACTGGAATGGACAAGACACCATTCAAATTCTGTCGTAACTGCCACCACAAGTTCGCGCAGAAAGACCAGCATCCAGTTTGCAACCTCTGCTTGCCAATCGACCATCAAAGTGCCGACTGCAACGCCTGCTCGGCATTCGCCACCAAGACCCTCAGGGTCAGGGAAAGACAGAGGAGAGCAAACTACAACATGCAGGGCCAAGGGCCACCCCCCTCGCTGCGGTTCCTGGGCCTCTCCAGTGGGGAAGAGTAAACGTCGCCGAGGGACCAGAGGACTGCACGGTCGTAGAGACCGATAACACGTCGAGGAAGGAGGTAAGAGAGACGTCGACCCCGAAAACCCCGACAGACTCTCGAAAGTCTGAGCCAAAGTCCACGAAAGGAGCACCGGCGTCGAAGCACTCGACGACCACAGCTGCGTCCACGGACAAACAGCCCATCGGATCCTTCGAAAAGGACTCCCGATTGGCGAAAGCTCTAGATGCACCAAGGTCGTCGAAGCACGGTTCCCAGAAGCCGCACCCGACACCGAAAGCGAAAGAGCAAAAGGCAACTTCGACGTCCACGTCAGCGACCTCGAAGAGAACAGCCGAAACTCTTGACGCCGAAGAATCGGCAGACATGGAGAGGAAGAAGAGGCTTGAGGCCGAAATGGCCAGTATCCTCCAAAGGAAGAAGGACTTAGACGAACGGATGAGTAGATACTCCATCCCTTCGAAGCCCTCAACGGTCGTCGAAGCAGAGGCACAAGAGGAGTTCGACAGCACCGAGCCGCCCAAAACTCCCGAACCATCGGAGCAACAGGACGAAGAGGGCCTGTTCTATTATACAGAGGGTGATGACGACCAGCAATCGCACTTCGGCTCGACACCCTCGGAGGCTCAAGATCTGGAATGGCAGGATCTCGACGCCAAAAACCCGGAGTAGGCCGTGGAAACGTATCCGTTGAGGCCTTCGCCGCCGGACGACATAGGAATTTACAATATGGTCGTCAGGAACGCAGCTGCCACCTACAGAGTGGAAATGGAGGAGGAAAAGCCAAAAGCCTGTTTTCTCCTGGAAACACTGCTGCCAACACTAACTAGGAGCCAATTCCTTCCTATGCTCCCTAGTGTGCTAGACCAAGGCAGGGAAGCTTTCAAGGAGCCTTCTACCTGCAGATCCGTCACCCCCAGGGCTGAGAAAAAATACAAACACTCTTCCAAAGACCCACCATACATCCAGGGATCTGTACCGGCTGATTCCATCATAACAGCAACAGCCAGGTAGAGGGCCAACGTTCCCACAAACTCCGGACCGCCTCCAGACAAGGAGAGCAAGAGGATAGACCTCACAGGGAGGAAAATCGAAAGGAATGCGGCAATACATTGGCGCATTGCCAACTCCAATGCCCTTATAAATACGCACGCCTACCAGCACTGGGAAGAAGTTGGGCAGTTGCTCAAACTGCTCCCCACCGAACAACAGCAAAGAGCGGCACACCTCGTAGAGGAGGGGGAAAACATGGCCAACACCTGCCTGAAGTCGGCCCTGGACGCAGCTGATACATCAAGCAGGCTGATGATGATCGGGGTAACAGAGAGAAGACATGCCTGGCTCAGGATCTCTGGGTTCAAGCCAGAGGTGCAAAACAACATCCTGAAGTTGCCCTTCGACGGGAAAAAGCTGTTCGGCACGCCCGTGGACGAGACGCTGACTCAGCTCAAAAAAGACAACGAAACTGCAAGGTCCATGGGATCACTGCAGTTCAGGGGTATGAGAAGGGGCACCCCCTCACGAAGACCGAATGGCAGAGGTGGGAACCAGCCAGGAATATCGCACCAGGCCTTCCAGCAAACATTTCAGGGAAGCAGCCAGGCGCAACAGGGTCAGCAGCAACAAGGCTGGCAGAACCAACAAAGGGGCCAGTCCTTTCGAAGCCGACCAAACGGACGAGGCCATACGAGAAGAGGCGGCCAGCAACCCGCCCCCAAGTGACTTAACAATACAAAACGTGCCCGCACTCCCAACATCTCCAGTGGCGCGGCACAACAAAAGACACGGACAAGACTTACAAATTTACCATCATACAACACCCGTAGGAGGCAGACTAAAACACTTCTCCCAGGAGTGGGAGAAGATAACCGACAAGTGGATACTCAACATCATACAGTTCGGCTACTGCATAGAACTGGTAAGGAAGCCACCAAACAGGAGGCCGGCAAACAAAAGACGCTCAACAGAAGAGCTGTCACTACTGTGGCAGGAAGCACAAGAACTCCTCCACAAACAGGCTATAGAAAGAGTGCCATACAGAGAAAAGGGCACAGGAGTGTACTCCAACTACTTCCTCGTCCCAAAGGTAGACGAAACATTAAGGCCCATACTGGACCTACGGTTCCTAAACAAATACATAAAAACTCAAAAGTTCAAGATGACGTCCTTGCAGGAGGTCATACCTCAAATAAGGCACGGGGATTTTATGGCCACAACAGACCTCAAGGATGCCTACCTACACATCTCTATGAACCAAAAACACAAGCATCTGCTCAGATTTACCATCAGCAAGATGCACTACCAGTTCACGGCCCTAGCCTTCGGCCTAAAATCAGCGCCAAGAGTATTCACCAAATGCCTAGCTGCCGTAGCAGCACATCTGTGAAGACAGGGAATACACGTATACCCCTACCTAGACGACTGGTTGGTAAAGGCAAGCTCATACAACCAGTGCAAACTACATGCTCAGCAGGTCACACAAACGCTGACAAAACTGGGCTTCTCCATACATGAGGAGAAGTCATCGCTGGAACCAGAACAAGTGAAGATCTTCCTGGGTGCGAGAATCAACACCATTCAAGGAAGAGTGTTCCCCAGCGACAAGAGGACCCTCTCACTACTGAAGGAGACTCGCCACTACCGGAAGGGGCAACGTCTGACAGTGAGGACAGTGAGCAAACTCATGGGCATGATGGCATCATGCATACACTTAGTCCCCAATATTCGGCTACACATGAGACCATTCCAGGAATGGCTGCAACAGCAGTGGTCACAGGCAACGGTGAGTTGGGAAGATCTAGTGGTTGTAACGCACGCAGTGCAGGAAGAGATAGCATGGTGGAACAGGGACAACATAACGGGAAAACCGTTCACACCACCAACTCCAACAGTGACCATCACAACAGACGCATCCCAAATGGGGTGGGGAGCGCACATGAAACTGCTCAAAGTGAGGGTTTATGGACGCAAACAGATGCCGTCAAACACATCAACTACCTAGAACTCAAGACCGTATTCCTTGCCCTCAAAGCATTCCAGAAACAGCTGTACGGCCAAAGGGTGTTAGTACAAACAGACAACACAACAACGATGTTCTACATCAACAAGAAGGGAGGAACAGTCGGTGGCGCTGTCAGATCTAGCGCAACAAATATGGAAATGGGCTATCCCATTACAAATAGACCTACTGGCAATACATCTGCCGGGGAAGGACCATGTGGAAGCAGACAGACTGAGCAGACCAACGTCGACCTCACACGAGTGGGGGCTCAACGCTCGGGAGACGCAAAAACTATTCAAAAAGTGGGGAACACCACAACTAGACCTGTTTGCAACACACCAGAATGCAAAATGCCAATACTTCGCATCCAGGCAACCAGGACATCAATCCCAGGGAAATGCCCTATGGATGAGCTGGTCAAAGACATTTGCATACGCTTTTCCACCGATACCGCTGATGCACAAAGTGCTCAGCAAGTGCAGAACAAGCAACATGACACTAATTCTAGTGGCACCTCAGTGGGCCAGGCAGTCCTGGTTCTCACAGATCGTGGAAATGGCACAGGAACCACCGCACAGGTTCCCAAAAAGAAGGGACCTGCTCTCGATGGAACACGGAAGAGTACTCCATCCAGAACCAGAGAGCCTCAGCCTAGCAGCATGGCTCCTGAAGACCTAGAGTTCGCCCACCTCAAGCTTCCGCAAAGCACGCTAGCGGTACTGCGAGAAGCAAGGAGGCCCACCACAAGGAAATGCTATGCAGCGAAATGGAAGAGATTCACTGAGTGGTGCATCAAGGAGAGGCTCCACAATAGAATCACCAGAGAGTCCACTGTGCTAAGATACTTAACACACTTACTAAAGAGTAACCTGAGCTGCACAAAACTAAGGGTGCACCTGGCAGCAATAGTAGCCTATACAAGAGGAGAAACGGGACAAGCTTCTTTACATCTCAAGTGGTAAAAAGATTCCTAGAGGGAGCCAAAAGAATAGCCCCGCCAAAGAGTATGCTGCCGCCGGCATGGAACCTCAACGTGGTTTTAACGCAGCTTATGAAAGCACCATTCGAACCTATTCACAAGGCCTCGCTTCATATGCTCACCATAAAAACAGCATTCCTGGTAGCGATTACCTCGCTCCGAAGGGTGAGCGAGTTGCAGGCCCTTACACTACAAGAACCCTGCATTCAAATTCACAATGACAGGGTGGTAATGAGGACTGACCCACACTTCATGCCTAAGGTGGTGTCCAAGTTCCATATAAGCCAAACAATACAAATTCCCAGTTTCTTCCAAAAACCATCCACCAGCGCAGAAAGGGCGCTGCACACGCTGGACGCCAGAAGGGCAGTAATGCACTACATAGAAAGGACTAAAGATTGTAGGAAGACAAAGCAATTCTTTGTGTCCTTCGCAAGCAGTTTCCTGGGCAGGCCAGTAACAAAAAATACCATTGCACGATGGATCGCACATGCAATTCAATACTGCCACAAACAAGCAGGCCAGGAGCTACAAGGGGTAGCTCAGGCTCACTCAACCAGGAAAAAGGGAGCAACAATCGCCTTCCTGGCAAACACACCTATCCAAGACATTTGCCTGGCGGCAACATGGGCTTCAGTGCACACATTCACTAAGCACTACTGCGTGGATATACAGATGAACAAAGAAGCACAAGTAGGTCAGAAAGTGCTTCAACATATATTCAACAACCAACGCTAATCTTCCACCCAGCCGCCACAAACATAGCAAACTGCTACAAAGTCTATGCACTATGTGAATCCAGAAAGATTCACGCTGCAAAACGAATAGTTTCTTACCTGTCGGTGTAGTTTTGCAGCTTGAAGACTTTCTGGATTCACTAGCGAACCCACCCGCCTCCACCAGAAAGATGAGACAGGAGGAAAATGGGGATAACAAAAAAAAAAAAAACTTCAAAAAACCTTCAAAGGTAACAAGATAAACAAGGAAAAACACAAGACAAGAAAAAAAGAATCCGAAGATGGCGCCCAAGGGTGGGAGCTTCCGGAGGAAGCGCGCCGACGTCACGGGAGGACACCAAATGGTGGGGCGTCGATGCCCACTTGGGCTACACCGAGGAAAAAAAAAAAAAAAAGAGAAGACTACGAATCCGGACCCAACCACTAGACCGCGGAATAATGCACAGCATAGGGAATCCAGAAAGTCTTCAAGCTGCAAAACTACACCGACAGGTAAGAAACTATTTGTTATATTGTATTGAGTAGAGTGTAATTATGTGGTGTGTTATTTCGTGGCACTGAGTGATATTGCCAGGGCATGGCACAGTTGCGAGTATCTAAAAACTAAGACCTGTACAGGCCAAAATCTTCCTGCAGCACCTGATAGGACTTAAGGTGCGCTCCCTGCCAGACGTCTCCTACCTTGGAGATCCCAATCTTACCCCACCCATCTTGTTGGAAACAAACTTTGAGCCAGCCGTATTTCAGATTTACGCAGCTGAAAATGGAAGTTAATATAGTGCGGAAGAGCACAAAACAAACAAAGATTAAAAATATACAGAGGCAATCGCAGCACGGAAGGGGCAGAGAGCAAAACGGCAGAAGGGGGTAGAGATGCGGCGTGGCATCGAATTGAAAGGCAACTGACACGGCCTGCATCCCAGACACACACAGCGTTTCCCTTGCGGGAGCGAGCAGGGGCACCATCTGTTTTCAAGATAATTAAAAACCGATGGCGCCGATGCTCGCTCCCGCAAGGGAAACGCCAAACGTGCACGCGTTGCAATAGAAAGCAATGCAAAACGTGCACGCTTTTAGCCAAAATGCTGATCGATTCCAAAAGGTCCCCTCCTTACAGCGCATGCGCGCTGCGTAGGCGAGACCTAAAAAGGGGTCCCATCTTGAAATAGCGCTGCAAAGACTGTTTGTAAAGTCCTTTGAATTGGAATTTATAGAAGCTGCTTTTTAGTTGGCAAATCACTCGTCCCCTGTTTATAGAACAGTCAGTAGCCTAGAAACATTGTAAAATCCATCAAAACATGTTTGTTGTAATCGTATAGGGTATGACCAGCATGTTTAAAATGCACAATGTAGCACTATTTTCTGGTATTGGCTCTAAGGATAGTTTTTCCCCATTGTTTGAAGTTAGCCCCGCCTCCATTAGTTGATATATTTGCTCTCCCACCCCCCAAAGTGCAGGTCTAGTTACGCCCCTGGTTAAGGTTATACTTTGAGTTCGCACTATATATAGTACAAGGATGACCACTTAAGTGACAACCTGCTCCATCCGTCCCACACTCTGTGCAGTAATTGTGCCTCACAAGCTGCCTATCCAACCCCATCAGCTTTACAACTGACTCACCATTCGAGCGCAGAATGCTCTTTACACATACATAGTAGTAGGAGGTATACGATTTGCTCAAAACACAATGTGCCCAACCTAACCTATGTACACACACTGTCCGTCTGATGAGGGTGCCTAGCCTGCTCTGTTTACCCACATTGGTTCATAAGGACCAAAGCCTTACATATGCCTGCGCAGTAATCTAGGAACGTGCACAAACTGCTGTTTACTTACAGTATGGACTCACGTACCCTCCCCACCTCAACAACGTTAGTTATTTACATTATATACACTCATCCCCAAGGTGGTCCAGTTGGCGCTGCAATCTCACATTGTGCGCTGAAAAAAATACACTAGTTTATACGTATTTCCCACGCCCGTGGTGTCTGACACTGTAATACGCTATCGCACAGACCACACTGTGGGGCGCTAATAAGCCTGCTCTACGTGAACGTTGTGTGCTGCGGTGCCAAAGCGGTAATACAGATACACGTTGTGTCCTGTGAAACGTGCCTAGTCCTATATCCAGTAAACCCCTTGCTCGGTTTCCATGCTGTTTACCTAACTCTTGTCCCCCACGGAGCCCCTACGCCCTTTCTGGGAAATGTAGTTTCGCTGAGCCTTATGCTCCTTAGCTCTCAATGACATCAAGAGTCAGGGGAACAGCTCCTCGTGTTATGAGGAGCTGGTGACCCTACACGCATCCTTTTAGAAAATAGAGTTCACCCCTTCCGCCTAAGACTTGTACTGAAGGAACTAACTCATACACTCCAAACTACAAATCCCAGAGTGCCGCATGGCGGCCGCTGTAGAGGCAGAAACCGCTGCGTGATTATTGCCAGCGGAATAAAGGGTAAGTATAAGCTTTTATCCCTTCCCTAACAACTCTCTCGCTCCCACCCGCGGGAGGCGCCTCACCGATGTCTGGCGAACCTCTTGGCGTTTTCCAGGTTGCGGAAAATCTCGTCCGGCGGCAGCGTGATGCTCTTATCCAGGCAGTCCCTGCTCCTGCCACCAGTGATTGCCGCCATCTTGGATTTCCTTCATTCAGCATGTTGAAATATGTGCATTAATTTGCATACCTAAAGAATGTATGCATAAATTATGCTAATGAACAAAATTGCGATTTCTCCCAGAGTAAACCGTGTGGTGTGGTATTACCGCACGCAAACGCGGTTCTTTGCAGTGCGTTAGATTGTTCCGGCACTGAGTCGTACTTATTAGACATTATAGTTTCTAAATATGAATTTATGATACCTTGGAATAGTGAGTTAATTGAGTGGATTCCGGATAATCCAAGAGCTGCTCAAGTTTACTAAGAGAGCGTAATATTTTGGATGCATTCGCTGTCCTCGAATGCTGACTTAATCAAGAAAAAAACCTCGACTTTTGACCAAGGGGACTCCAGCGTTGCACAGCTATGATGCAGTTTAAACTCATGGCACTAATTCAATTTATACAGAAGTTGTGCTACAAAATTAGTGGAATTTACTAGATTTATACTTAAAGTTGCACGTGATAGTTGTACATTAAGCTCACAAAATTTAAAATCGTTGATGGGTGAAACATAATATCGATTTCCAAATAAACCAGCATGGAATAGAAACCTGTGGTGCGCGCGCACCACAGAGGAGCCGAACGCGAAACCAGTGGTGCGCGCGCACCACAGAGGAGCAGGGGGAGGGAGTGCGGCAGCGGCAGCGAGACGAACGCGCGCTGCTGCTCGTGCTGGCCACCGACGGGAATGGGCTGAGCAAAGGCGGGACATGCGCCGGCCTTTGCCCAATTGCGTGCTGGATTTTTTTTTATAAAGCACGCAAAAGCCAATGGCAGCCGCGGAAAGCAAAACCACACGCACGAGCGTGTGGTTAGCTTTCTAAAGCCCTTTCTAGAGGTCTCGCGCTGCGCACTGCAACGCTAGGCGCGAGACCTAAAAAAGGACATGGGTACTAACCCTTCTCCCCCTTACATTACACCTCCCTCTCCTCCTCCTAATCCTAATTTGATTATTACACCATCATATTCACCACCACCTCCACTTTCACCTGATCCACAGGATGAAGACGATGGGAATGGGGATGAAGAGCAGGATGTACCACAGGATCAGGACATACCACAAGACACTGACCCTTGGGAAAATTATCATAGGGAACCAGACACAGACAACGACCCTGACCTGTATCCCTCTAGACCCCTCCCCCCCTCCCCCTTGATGACAACATTGGATACGTTCAGCTTATGAACAGCGCTGCTCAATATCACGGCGTGGAACTCCATAAAGAACCTTTAGAAGAAGATTTCCTCTTTGAAAAATTCATTCACAAAGGTCTACTCACACTTTACCTATGCTGAAGGGTAAAGCACACGGACAAAGTATTTAAAGACCCAGTTAGGGCAAGAATACTCACACCCAAAGTAGACAAGAAATACAAACCTGCTCCTACTGATCCTGCTTACATCAAAGGTCAGTTGCCTTTAGACTCTCTTGTTGTATCTAACGCTTGCAAGAGAGCTAACTCTCAAACAGGCGAAGCCCCCCCCTCCTGATAAGGAGTCCAAGCTCATTGATGCCTCTGGCAAAAGAGTGGCTTCACAGGCTGCAAATCATTGGCGTATTGCCAACGCTCACGCTCTGCTAGCACGCTATGATAGGGCTCATTACGATGAGTTAGAGAAACTCATGCAACACTTACCAGACGAGTACAAAGCAAAAGCTAATGACCTTATCCAGGAAGGTTAACTTATCACCAACACTTCCATTAAATGTGCACTGGATGCAGAGGACACAGCAGCTCGTGCCATTAATACTAGTGTGCTATTGCGCAGACACGCTTGGCTTAGAATTTCTGGATTCAAGCTGGAGGTACAATCCTCCATACTTAACCAACCTTTTGATAAGGAGCATCTTTTCGGACCAGCTGTTGATACCTCGCTGGAAAAGATGAAAAAAGACACTGAGGTCGCAAAATCTATGGGGGCTTTACAACTGCCTACTGATGGGGGTTCCTTTCGCCGCTCATTTTACAGGGGTAGCTCCAAAACTGTGTCCACCGAAACTCCCTCCTCCTCGTACAAGGGTAACAATCAATCCCCCCCTCTTCCAGAGGTTATTATCGAGGAGGGTATAGAGAAAACAATGCTAGAGGAAGAGGCAAGGGCAACTCCACACGCACTTCCCCCGCAAACAAACAGTGACTTCCCTCCGCTACCCCCCGATCATTTTTCACCTGTCGGGGGGCGTCTTTCACAATTCCTACCTGTCTGGAACTCAATCACCTCAGACAAATGGGTACTACAAATTATCCAATATGGTTACTGCCTGGAGCTTACAAGCACTCCCCCAACTATTCGTCCTAGAGCACATGTAATGTCACCAGAACATCTCACCCTCTTAAAACAAGAGGTTCTCTCTCTCTTGAAAAAACATGCTATAGAACCAGTCCCGTTTTATCATCAGGGTACCTGAGTATACTCCCTGTATTTCTTAATCCCCAAGAAAGGCGGCTCTCTCAGGCCTATATTAAACCTCAGACAGCTAAATCTTTACATTGTCAGACCACTTCCACATGGTCACACTTCAACAGGTGCTCCGACTACTTCAGCAAGGCGACTTTCTATCCACTCTGGATTTAAAGGACGCCTACTTCCATATTCCCATTCACCCAGCTCACAGAAAATCTCAGGTTCGTGGTGGACGGACATTATCAATTGAAAGTTCTCCCATTCATGGTAACTACAACACCCAGAGTATTCACCAAGTGTCTAGCAGTAGTCGCAGCTCACTTAAGAAGACAGCACATCCACGTCTTCCCTTATCTAGACGACTGGCTAATACAAGCCAGATCGCAATGAAGCTGCCTACGCCACACTCGCAGAACAGTTCAACTGCTTCACGACTTTGGGTTCACTGTAAACCTCACCAAGTCTCACCTGTAAGAAACTGGCTCTATGTATACTGCACCAAAGTGAGGTACAGTGTGTCTAGAGTCCAAGGGTCTCCAGAGGTTTGGCAGAGGCTAAAGTTAGATAGAACCTTACTCTCAAGTGGTAGCTTGGTCGAGCAGTAAGGCAGTATCAGAGGACAGTGTATAGCAGTTGATGTACACACTCAGTCAGCAAATGAATCCACACACTCGAGAACTGAACTCTAGGCCAATTGTTTTGTATAAAAAAATATACTGTTTTATTTCTAGAACCAAGATCCTGGCACAGGTAAGCATAAAAATACTTTTCAGTAGTAAATTACTTGTATGAACACAGTTCAAAATTGCAGTGTAACTTGTACTGGTTTTGGTTACAGTTTTAAGTAAGCAGTTTGCAACACATTGCAGGTTTAGTACATTCAATTGAATGGGCTTTTTAAGTAAAATGCAGTTAATTACTTTTCAGATTACTTTTGCTAACACAGGACTGTGAGAAAGTGCCCTCTTTCTTGCATGGTATGCCCCCACTTTTTGCTGAATTGCTGATGTGCTTTGACTGAGTGTGCCCTGGGCTCCTGCCAATCAGGTACCCAGGGCCTGTGTTCCTTCCCTAAAACTGCATTGAAGCCTAAACCCAATTGGCATCTCTGGCCACAGGTAGGCCCCTGGTAAATGGTACCACAGGTACCCAGGGCACTGTGACCAGAGAAGGCCCCCAAAGGCTGCAGCACTTATTGTGCCACCCTTAGAGGCCCTGTACCCTGACGCGCACACACTGCTTTTGCAGGCTGCGTGTCTTGGTGCAGAACAAAGTGAAGAGTCGACATGGCACACACCCCTGTGTGCCATGCCCACAAACCACTGCCCTGGCATCCATCAGTCACCCCTCTAGCTGGGTGCCCTATGCCAGTGGTGAGGGTACTGGTGCATGAGCCCTGTACCCCTACAGTACCCAGGTCCATTCCTGGGCATTGTAAGTGCAGTGCTGCCATTAAGAGTATATGGTGCTGGGAGCTTGTCATCACGAACTCCACAGCCCCATAATGGCTGCACTGAAGACTGAGAAGTTTGGTATCAAGCTTCTCAGCACATTAAACCCACACTGATGCCAGTGTGGGATTTAATGTAAAATGCACAACAGAGGGCATCTTAGAGATGCCCCCTGAAACTCGACCAACTCCCAGTGACCTGACTGAGTGGCTGCCGAGGCTGCCACCACCAGACATGTTTCTGAACCCCTGGGTCGAGAGCTTGCCGCTCTCGGGGGCCTGAAACAATGCACATCCTGGGACGAGGTGCCAAGCCTCCTCCCCCAGGATGGGCAGGGTTCACGAAGGAGAAGCTTCAAAGGCATACCGCCTTTGTGAGCCTCTCCAGACCACTTGCTGTACTCAGCAACTGGTCCCCACTGGTTCTACCCCCCACTTTGGGCGGGAGACCCGGCGGAAAAACAAAGTGAGGAAGAGAGGTGTGCCCACCTCTGCCAACTCCACCCCTAAGGTGGAGGAGGCGAGGTGAAGCACAACCTCGAGTCCCCGCCATCTTGAGGATGGGGGGACCCAGCCAAATCAAGGACAGGCTCCTGCCCCCCTCCCACTGGAGAGTGGCAGAATAGGGGGTGTACCCACCCCAAGGAAGGGACCCATTGGTCCCTGCCCTTTACCTACCTGTAACGCCCCTAAATTCAATATTTAAGGGCACCCTGAACCTTCCTTCCTCAGATCCAGCAACAACAAGAAAAGGAAGAAGGACGAGAAGCCGTGCAGAGCTAACGAGGACGACGCCCACTGACTTGGCCCCAGCCCTACAGGCCTGTCTCCCCTCGAACCTGCTCCTGCAAAACCCCGGCGTGTCCAGCGGCCAGCAACCTCACAAACCCCGGAGGACCTGCCTGCCTTCACTTTCCAAGCTGTTTCTCCCGTGAACACCGGACGTGTTTGAACTGCAGCTTCTGGTGCCAGCCAGGAACCGTGAATCCCGCACACTCTGCACCCGCCGACTCCGGCCCGAGCTCGAGTGGGCAAATACCCAGAGGAGGTCCCCCCGGCGATCCTGACCCGAGATCCGGCGACCCCTGACTCAAGCCTCCTGACGACGCCTGCATCCTCAATCCAGAGGACCCCCCACCCCTACCGCGACCAGAGCGGGTAAGAAAATCCGACGTCCCAAGGCACCCCTGCACCCGACGCCCCACGGCCTTGTGTGCCCAAACCAACGGTGCCTAACCAACCCTCTACATCCCAACTTACCCCTCGAAGTGGTGGTTGCTCCTGGAAGATCCTCGTCCCCGAGCCTGCAGTGTTTCTTTGTCCCGGAGAATCTCCATTGAAATCAACAGGGCACCCGACCTCAAAACAGCACCCTGCACCCGGCCGCCCTTGTGCCACGGAGGGTGCCCCTTTGGTGCCAACTTGGTCCCAAACGTGCCCTGAGCACCGTTGGTTTGGGCACACAAGGCCGTGGGGCGTCGGGTGCAGGGGTGCCTTGGGACGTCGGATTTTCTTACCCGCTCTGGTCGCGGTAGGGGGGGTCCTCTGGATTGAGGCTGCAGGCGTCGTCAGGAGGTCTGAGGCAGGTCCGGGGTCGCCGGATCTCGGGTCAGGATCGCCGGGGGGACCACCTCTGGGTATTTGCCCAGTCGAGCTCGGGCCGGATTCGGCAAGTGCAGAGTGTGCGGGATTCGCGGTTCCTGGCTGGCACCAGAAGCTGCAGTTCAAACACGTCCGGTGTTCACGGGAGAAACAGCTTGGAAAGTGAAGGCAGGCAGGTCCTCCGGGGTTTGTGAGGTTGCTGGCCGCTGGACACGCAGGGGTTTTGCAGGAGCAGGTTCGAGGGGAGACAGGCCTGTAGGGCTGGGGCCAAGTCAGTGGGCGTCGTCCTCTTGTTAGCTCTGCACGGCTTCTCGTCCTTCTTCTTCCTTTTCTTGTTGCTGGATCTGAGGAAGGAAGGTTCAGGGTGCCCCTAAATACTGAATTTAGGGGCGTTACAGGTAGGTAAAGGGCAGGGACCAATGGGTCCCTTCCTTGGGGTGGGTACACCCCCTATTCTGCCACTCTCCAGTGGGAGGGGGGCAGGAGCCTGTGCTTGGTTGGCTGGGTCCCCCCATCCTCAAGATGGCGGGGACTCTAGGTTGTGTTTCACCTCGCCTCCTCCACCTTAGGGGTGGAGTTGGCAGAGGTGGGCACACTTCTCTTCCTCACTTTGTTTTTCCCGCCGGGTCTCCCACCCAAAGTGGGGGGGTAGAACCAGTGGGGACCAGTTGCTGAGTACAGCAAGTGGTCTGGAGAGGCTCACAAAGGTGGTATGCCTTTGAAGCTTCTCCTTCGTGAACCCTACCCATCCTGGGGAGGAGGCTTGGCACCTCGTCCCAGGATGTGCATTGTTTCAGGCCCCTGAGAGCGGCAAGCTCTCGACCCAGGGGTTCACAAACATGTCTGGTGGTGGCAGCCTCGGCAGCCACTCAGTCAGGTCACTGGGAGTTGGTCGAGTTTCAGGGGGCATCTCTAAGATGCCCTCTGTCGTGCATCAGTGTGGGTTTAATGTGCTGAGAAGTTTGATACCAAACTTCCCAGTTTTCAGTGCAGCCATTATGGTGCTGTGGAGTTCGTGATGACAAGCTCCCAGCACCATATACTCTTAATGGCAGCACTGCACTTACA
The DNA here is from genome assembly GCA_963921515.1 of Calotriton arnoldi. Taxonomy (NCBI): domain Eukaryota; kingdom Metazoa; phylum Chordata; class Amphibia; order Caudata; family Salamandridae; genus Calotriton; species Calotriton arnoldi. The sequence goes on from CAWUFW010014113.1 coordinate 260,239, forward strand.
GTGCCCAGGAATGGACCTGGGTACTGTAGGGGTACAGGGCTCATGCACCTGTACCCTCACCACTGGCATAGGGCACCCAGCTAGAGGGGTGACTGATGGATGCCAGGGCAGTGGTTTGTGGGCATGGCACACAGGGGTGTGTGCCATGTCGACTCTTCACTTTGTTCTGCACCAAGACACGCTGCCTGCAAAGGCAGTGTGTGTGTCAGGGTACAGGGCCTCTAAGGGTGGCACAATAAGTGCTGCAGCCCTTGGGGGCCTTCTCTGGTCACAGTGCCCTGGGTACCTGTGGTACCATTTACCCAGGGGCCTACCTGTGGCCAGAGATGCCAATTGGGTTTAGGCTTCAATACAGTTTTAGGGAAAGAACACAGGCCCTGGGTACCTGATTGGCAGGAGCCCAGGGCACACTCAGTCAAAGCACATCAGCAATTCTGCAAAAAGTGGGGGCATACCATGCAAGAAAGAGGGCACTTTCTCACATCACCTCCAACCATCCAACACACAAACGTATCTAGGAGCAACCATAGATACTTGCAAAGCTCTAGCATACCCCAAGCCAGTCAGGATACGCAACATGCAAAATCTATTGTCACAATTTCAACCCCAACACTCACTACCAGCTCGAGTGTTCATGCAATTGATCGGAATGATGGCTTCTTGCATTCTAATCGTTCCTCATGCAAGGCTCCAAATGCGTCCCCTACAGGAATGCTTAGCACGTCAGTGGAACCAGGCTCAAGGTCAGTTAACAGATCTAGTGTTGGTAGACAGCCGCACCCTTCGCTCTCTGCAGTGGTGGAATATACAAAACCTTTCCAAGGGGCGGCCATTCGTCGACCTGGTTCCACAGATAGTGCTAACAGCAGACGCATCGCTCACTGGTTGGGGAGCTCATCTTCAAAAACATACCATTCAGGGCATGTGGACTGTACAACAAAAACTCCACATAAACCATTTGGAACTACTAGCAATTTTTCTAGCACTGAAAGCCTTTCAATTGCATCTATTAGGCAAAGCTGTCTTAGTTCGTACAGCAACATGACAGCAATGTACTACATAAAAAAACAGGGGGGGGGGGCACGCTCTCTACAGCCTTCACAACTAGCTGAAAGCATCTGGAGATGGGCCATACCTCAAAAAATATATCTCGTTGCAGAACACCTCCCAGGAGTAAATAACCAGATTGCAGATCTACTCAGTCGTCAACGACAGCAGATCCACGAATGGGAACTACATCCTCAAGTTCTCCTCCCATTCTTCCAGATGTGGGGCTACCCAGATATAGATTTGTTTGCCACACACCTCAACTCAAAATGCCCAAGCTTCGCGTCCAGGTACCCACACCCATTGTCCAAAGGCAATGCGCTATGGATGAATTCGTCAGGAATATTTGCTTACGCTTTTCCACCTCTCCCCTAATTCCGAGAGTGGAGCGGAAACTCAAACCGCATTCCCTGACACTGATCCTAGTTGCTCCCACATGGGCTCGACAACCCTGGTTCACAACCTTGTTGGAACTATCAGTAGTTCCCCACCAAAAACTACACCTCTCCCCCAGGCTTCTCACTCAGAACCATGGAGAAATCAGACATCCAGATCCCAGTCATCTCAACCTTGCGATCTGGCACCTGAAATCCTAGAGTTTGGCTACCTTAATCTTCCGCCAGACTGTATGAATGTCATCAAAGAAGCTAGACGCCCTACCACGAGAGCATGCTTGTGAGAAAGTGCCATCTTTCTTACATGGTAGGCCCCCACTTTTTGCTGAATGGCTGATGTACTTTGACTGAGTGTGCCCTGGGCTCCTGCCAACCAGGTACCCAGGGCCTGTGTTCCTTCCCTAAAATTGCATTGATACCTACACCCAATTGACATCCCTGGCCACAGGTCAGCCCCTGGTAAATGGTACCATGGGTACCCAGGGCACTGTGACCAGGGAAGGCCGTAGGGGCTGCAGCACTTGTTGTGCCACCCTTAGGGACCCTGCACCTTTACACACACACACTGCCTTTGCAGGCTGCGTGTCTTGGTGCAGAACAAAAGTGAAGAGTCGACATGGCTCACATCCCTGTGTGCCATGCCTACAAGCCACTGCCCTGGCCTAGGTCAGCCACCCCTCTAGCTGGGTGCACTATGCCAGTGGTGAGGGCATAGAGGCATGAGCCCTGTGCCCCTACAGTGCCCAAGTCCATTCTTGGGCATTGTAAGTGCAGTGCTGCCATTAAGAGTATATGGTGCTGGGAGTCTGTCATTACGAACTCCACAGCACCATAATAGCCCCACTGAAGACTAAGAAGTTTGGTATCAAACTTCTCAGCACATTAAACCCCCACTGATGCCAGTGTGGGATTTAATGTAAAACGCACTCCAGAGGGCATCTTAGAGATGCCCCCTGAAACCAACCCGACCTCCAGTGTCCGGACTGAGTGGCTGCCCAGGCTGCCACCACCAGACATGTTTCTGGACCCCTGGGTCGAGAGCCTCTGCTCTCAGGGGCCTGAAACAATGCACATCCCGGGACGAGGTGCCAAAGCCTCCTCCCCCAGGATGGGCAGGGGGAGCTTCAAAGGCCTGCCGCCTTTGGAGTTTCCCCAGACCATTTGCTGCTTCCAGCAAACTGGTCCCCACTGGTTCTACCCCCACTCGTGGCGGGAGAACCGGCGGGAAAACCAGAAGCAGGAAATGGGTTGTGCCCACCTCTGCCAACTCCACCCCTAAGGTGGGGGAGGCGAGGTGAAGCACAAACTCGAGTCCCCGCCATCTTGAGGATGGGGGGGACCTGGCCAACCAGGGACAGGCTCCTGCCCCCTCCCACTGGAGAGGAACAGAATAGGGGTGTACCCACCCCAGGGAAGGGACCCATTGGTCCCTGCCCTTACCTACCTGTAACCACCCCTAAATTTAGTATTTAGGGGCTCCCTGAACCTTCCTTCCAGAGTTCCCAAATCCGAAAACAAGAAGAGAAGACGAAGCAAGAAGACCAGCCGTGCAGCTGCTAAAAAGGAGGCGACAACAACTGACTTGGCCCCAGCCCTACCGGCCTGTCGACCTCTGAACCTGCTCCTGCGGAATCCCGGCCTCAGCAACCTCACAAACCCCGGAGGACCTGACTTCTGTGCTACAGCCTTCGACCCAGGGACTCCCACGAGCAGTGGTACTGCTCAAAGAAAACCTACCAAAGACCCGGCCCTGGCACGGAGCCGCGAAACCTGCACACTCTGCACCCGCCGAGTCCAGCCTGTGCCTGAGTGACCAAAGACCTCGAGGACGTCCCCCGGCGATTCTGACCTGGAATCCAGTGGCCAAGGACCCTCCTCGACGACCCAGACGACGCCTGCAGCCTCAGGACAAGGGACCCCTCCAACCGCGACCAGCAGGGGTAAGATTTCCCGACCTCAAAAGACACCCCGGCGCCCCACGGCCCCCTGTGCCCAACTCCTGGGTGTCTACCTATCCTCCAAGACCCCAACTTACCTCCTGAAGTGTTGGTCGTCCCTGAAGAATCACCGTCCCCGAGCCTGCAGCCTTTCTTCACCTTTCACGACCTCTATTGTTTAACATTGAGCGCCCGACGGCTCAAAAGCACCCTGCACCCAGCCGCCCGAGTGCCCCTGGAAGTGCAACCTCTATCCTAACCTACTTCCCTACTTGCCCTGAGCAAGTGACCAGGAGCCCAGCTCCCACAGTCGCGTGGCCTGCTTGCCAGCAGCCACCAACCCGGGGCCCCCGCCTGCCATAGGATAACATTGGGCCTTCTCACTCTGCACCCGGCCGCCCCTGTGCCGCTGAGGGTGTAAAAACTGTACTTACCTGATCCTGGGGGACCCCTGAGTCTTACCCAGAACCTTAACCCTGCCAGTCAAGTACTTACCCGAAATCCGATAACTCACTTTTCTTCCATAGGGTTCCATTGACTGGTTTTCTGCGAAATTTCTTCTAAGTGTGGAGTTCTGAAACTTTAGAATATTCACCAAAAATCAACCGAGTCACGAAAACGAAAATACTCACCTAGTATTAGAAGGGGCCTCAGTGCTGGACCAGAGTGCCCAACACTGGCCCTAAAAAGTAATCGCAACGTTACTTACCGCTAACTCACTTTTCTTTCATAGGGATCCATTGACTGGTTTTCTGTGAAATTTCTTCTAAGTGTCGATTTCTGTATTTTACAAATATTCTTTAAAAATCGTACAAACTACAAAAACGTAATTACTTACCTGTTTTAAGTAAATGTCCCAGGGCTGAACCTAGGAGTCCAGCACTGGATTACAAAAGTAACGTAAACATACTTTGCTTGCACACTGTATTTCCTTTCATAGGATAACATTGGTAATTTTACCCAGAAAAGTTTCTAAGTGTCAGCTTTTGAAATATAGTAATATTCTTCAAAAATCACTACAATAACCAAAACGCTTTTTCTTACCTGTTTACAGGAAGTGTCCCAGGACTGAATCCAGGATCCAGTCCTGTGGTTAGAAAAGTGCTCTGCAAAGTAATCAATTGTAATTAAGCATAATTTTCCATTGAGCTCAATGTTGCATTGAATTTGACCCTGTGTTGCCTCTTGCACCAACTGTGATAACCACTATCAAAAAAGTCTACTGCCTATCTGTAAGGTGAATAACCAAAGCATCTCATACTGAGAAAGTATATTTTGATCCTATTGTTGGTTCTAAAATAAAACAAGCATATATTTTTTTATATACAAACCATTGGCCTAGAGTTCAGTTCTTGAGTGTGTGGCTTCATTTGCTGACTGAGTGTGTACAACAAATGCTTTACACTGTCCTCTGATACTGCCTTACTGCTCGACCAAGCTACCACTTTGGAGAGTAAGGTTATAGCTAACTTTAGCCTCTGTCAACCCTCTGGGGACTGTGGACTCTGTACACCCTGAACCTTACTTGGGTACAGTATATACAGAGCCACTTTCCTACAATGCTACGCAGCAAAGTGGAAACGATTTGTTGTTTACTGTAACAACAATCACATAAATCCACTAGATGCTGTAAGAAAGTGGCTCTGTATATATTGAACCAAAGTAAGGTTCAATGTGCACAGAGGCCACAGTCCCCAGAGGTTTGGCAGAGGCTAAAGTTAGATATAACCTTACTGCTCGACCAAGCTACCACTTTAGAGAGTAAGGCAGTATCAGAGGACAGTGTAAAGCATTTGTTGTACACACTCAGTCAGCAAATGGTCTCACACACTCAAGAACTGAACTCTAGGCCAATGGTTTTGTATCAAAATATATAGTTTTATTTTAGAAGCAACAATAGGTATCAAAATATACTTTCTCAGAATGAGTTACTTTAGTTAAATACTTTTCAAATAGGCAATAGACTTTGAATACAATAGTTACAGTTGTTGCATTAGGCAACACAATTTCAAACACAATAATACATTGAGCTCAATGGGAATTTCTAGTTAAATGCAATAGATTACTTTTTGGATTACTTTTCTTACCACAGGACTGGATCCTAGATTCAGTCCTGGGACATCTCCTGTAAACAGTTGAGTAAAAACGTTTTGGTTACAGTTGTGATTTTTAAGGAATATTATTGTATTTTAAAAGTTGACACTTAGAAACTTTTTCACATAGAATCACCAATGTTATCCTATGGGAGGAAATTCACTTAGCAGGTAAGTGTGGTTATTGTTACTTTTTCTAACTCAGTGTTGGATCCTGGATCCAGCACTGGTGCATCTCCTGTAAACAGTTGAAAGAATGTGTTTTTGTTATACAGGTGATTTTTAACGAATATTTGTAAGTTTGCAAAATCGACAAACTTTTTCAGCAAAAACCAGGCAATGTTATCCTATGGAAGGAAATTCAAGTTACCGGTAAGTACAGTTATGATTACTTTTCAGGGTCCGTGCTGGGCACCAAGATCCAGCACTGGGATCTCTCCTGATAACAGGTGAGTAATTTCGTTTTCGTTGATCGGACGATTTTTAGTGATTATTTTAAAGTTTCAAAACTCGACACTTTGAAGAAATTTCAGTGTAAACCAGTCAATGTTACCCTATGGAGAAAATGTCGGTTAGCGGTTTTCAGGTAAGTACTCGACTGGCAGAGTTAAGGTTCTGGGCATAGACTCAGGGGTCTCCCAGGGTCAGTGATGCACTGTTGTTGCACCCTCAGCGGCACTAGGGCGGCCGGGTGCAGAGTGTTGAGGCCCAATGTTATCCTATGGGGGATGGGGGCCTCCGGTTGGTGGCTGCTGGCGAGCAGGCCACAAGGTTGTGGGAGCAAAGCTCCTAGGGTTTAGGTCAGGGCAAATTGGGAAACAAGCCAGCACAAAAGGTGCACCCTCAGCGGCGCTGGGGCAGCCGGGTGCAGAGTGCTGTTTTGGCGTCGGGTGCCCTGTTTTCAATGGGGATTTTCGGTTTTGGTTTTCAGCTGCAGGCTCGGTCCAGGAAGACTTCCAGGAGGAACCAACAGCTGGGCAGGTAAGTTGGAGGGCTCGGGGACGTAGGTGCACCTCGGGTTCCTTTCTCCAGGGCGCATGGCGGCTGGATGCAGGGGTGTCTTTTGAGGTCGGATTTCACCTTACCGGGCCACTCGCGGATGGGGGGGGGGTCTCGTGCAGAGGCTGCAGGCGACGTCGGGGAGTCCTGGAGGGGTCAACCCACAGTGGACTCAGACTCTGGAGCGCTGGGGGACTTGAACTCGGGCTGTAGGCGACGGGTGCAGTGGTGGTTCCAGGCGTCGGGTTTCTTTTTCCTCAGCAGGCTCGGAGTCTTTGTTTGGTGTTTCTTTTGAACAGAGCTGCTGTTCACAGGAGATCCAGTCTTTGTTGAAGGCAGTCAGTCCTCCCCGGGGTTCTGGAGGTCGCTAGCTGCAGGACAAGACGATTTTTGGCGCAGGATCTCTGGAAACTGCAGACGGGCCGGTAGGGCTGGGGCCAAGTCAGTTGTTCTCTGCAGTCTCCTCTGCTGGGCGTCTTCTTTCGTCCTTTTTCTTCTTAGGTTGCGGGAATCTGAGGAAGGAAGGTTCAGGGTGCGCCTAAATACTAAATTTAGGGGCGTTACAGGTAGGTAAAGGGCAGGGACCAATGGGTCCCTTCCCTGGGGTGGGTACACCCCTATCCTGCCCCTCTCCTGTGGGAGGGGGCAGTAGCCTAGTTCTGATTGGGCAGGGCTCCCCATCTTCAAGATGGCGAGAGCCCGGAGTTGTGCTTCACCTCGCCTCCCCCACCTGAGGAGTGGGGTTGGCAGAGGCTGGCACATCCCCTTTCCTCCCTTGGGGTTTCCCGCCAGTCTTCCCGCCAGAGGGGGTCAGAACCGGTGGGGGCCAGTTGCTGAGTACAGCAAGTGGCCTGGAGAAGCTCACAAAGGCGGCATGCCTTTGAAGCTTCCCCTGCCCATCCTGGGGGAGGAGACCTAGCACCTCGCCCAGGATGTGCATTGTTTCAGGCCCAGGAGAGCGGATGGCTCTCCACCCAGGGGTCCAGCAACATGTCTGCTGTGTGGCAGCCGGGGCAGCCCCTCAGACAGGACGTGGATTGTAGGTTAGGTTCAGGGGGCAACTCTAAGTTGCCCTCTGTCGTGCATTTTACATTAAATCCCACACTGGCATCAGTGTGGGTTTAATGTGCTGAGAAGTTTGATACCAAACTTCTCAGTCTTCAGTGTAGCCATTATGGTGCTGTGGAGCTCTTAATGACAACCTCCCAGCACCATATACCCTTAATGGCATCACTGCACTTACAGTGCCCAGGAATGGCCCTGGGTACTGTAGGGGCACAGGGCTCATGCACCTGTGCCCACACCACTGGCATAGTGCACCCAGCTAGAGGGGTGACTGAGGTATGCCAGGGCAGTGTGTTTGTGGGCATGGCACACAGGGATGTGTGCCATGTCGACTCTCTGTTTAGTTCTGCACCAAGACACTCAGCCTGCAAAGGCAGGGTGTGTGTGTCAGGGTACAGGGCCTCTAAGGGTGGCACAATAAGTGCTGCAGCCCTTAGGGGCCTTCTCTGGTCACAGTGCCCTGGGTACCTAGGCTACCATTTACCAGGGGCTTACCTGTGGCCAGAGATGCCAATTGGGTTTAGGCTTTAGTACAGTTTTTAGGGAAGGAACACAGGCCCTGGGTACCTGATTGGCAGGGACCCAGGGCACACCAAGGAAAAGTGCATCAGTTATCAGGCAAAAAGTGGGGGGTTACTGCAACAGAAACCCACTTTCCTACAGATGCTTCCATTCAAAACATCATTTGTTATTTATTACACCTACAGCGTACTAATTTAGCGTATGCATCCATACGCTTGCCCCTTGCTGCCATAGCTGCATACCTACAAAACAGATGACACTTGTCTCTGTTTAGAGTGCCCGCTATTAAAGCTTTAATGGAAGGACTTAAAAGAATGATTCCTCCTAGACTTCCACCTTCTCCTGTGTGGAACCTCAACATAGTTCTTACAAGACTCATGGGTCCACCATTTGAGCCATTGCACAAATGTGAACTACAATTTCTTACCTGGAAAGTAGCCTTCCTTATAGCCATCACATCTCTAAGAAGAGTGGGTGAGATTCAGGCACTAACTATACAAGAACCATTTTTACAAATACACCAAAACAAAGTGGTTCTTAGGACTAATCCCACATTTTTACCAAAAGTCGTCTCTGCCTTTCACATCAATCAGTCTGTTGAGTTGCCTGTATTCTTTCCTCAACCAGATTCAGTGGCAGAGCGTGCGCTTCACACATTAGATGTTAAAAGAGCGTTGCTATACTACATAGAAAGAACACAACCTTTTAGGAAAACCAAACAACTTTTTGTTGCTTTTGCGCCACCACATAAAGGCAATCCCATATCAAAAGCGGGTATTTCAAGGTGGATAGTTAAGTGTATTCAAATATGCTACATTAAAGCTAAGCGCACATTAACAATTCCCCCTAGAGGGCATTCTACACGCAAACTAGGGGCTTCTATGGCATTCTAGGGAAATATACCCCTAGATGACATCTGCAGGGCTGCAACATGGTCTACACCACACACGTTCACAAAACACTATTGTGTAGATGTGTTAGCAAGACAGCAAGCTAGTGTGGGCCAGGCAGTTTTACGGACAATATTTAAAACCACTGCAACAGCTACAGGTTAGCCACCGCTTGGAAGATAACTGCTATATAGTCTATGCTAAAGCATATGATCTACAGCTCATATGCCTCGAACGGAAAATGCTGCTTACCCAGTATGCATCTGTTCTTGGCATATAGAGCTGTAGAATCGTATGCGCCCACCCGCCTCCTCGGGTACCTTTATCTGTTGCAGTATTATCTTATTAGATACATTACACATGGACATCTCTTTACTACTCTTACTAACTCCATCATCACCCTTTACGGCAAAGCAATCTAAGGATGGAGTCGATGCCCATGCGCACTATCACCGAAAGGAGGAGTCACCTACCTCGTGACTAGAAAGACTTCTTCGAAGAAAAACAAAGTGCAAACATCCGGACCCAACACTAGATGGCGATCTATGCTAAAGCATATGATTCTACAGCTCTATATGCCAAGAACAGATGCATACTGGGTAAGTAGCAATTCAAACTGTTTACAAACTGCATTACTACTGTAAAGTACTTATGGCTTACCTGTGCCAGGCTTGCTTGGTTCTAGAAAATAAAATAACTAAAAGAATATTTTTCTACAAAAACAATTGGTCTCAAGTTCAGTCTTTGAGTGTGTGAATTAATTTGCTGACTGAGTGTGTACAACAAATGCTTAACGCTGTCCTCTGATACTGCTCGACCACACTACCACAAATAGAGGGTAAGGTTCTATCTAACTTTACCTCTGCCTACCTTTGGGGTTCCACTGGACTCTGTGCACACTATACCTCACTTTGGTATAGTATATACAGAGCCAGCTTCCTACAATGTTGCTTTCGCTGCTCCTTTTACAGGGGTGGTTCCAAGACTGTTACCACAGAAAATCCCTCCTCCTCTTAGAAGGGGAACAACCAATCGCCCTCATCAAGAGGATATTTTAGAGTTGGTTTTAGAGGAAACAATGGTAAGGGAAGAGGTAGAGGCAACTCCACACGCACTTCCCCCCCGCTAATAACAAACAGTGACTTCCTTTCACTACCCTCCGATCATTCCACTCCTGTCTGGGGACGTCTCTCTCAATTTCTCCTTGTCTGGAACACCATCACCTCAGACAAATGGGTTCTACATATTATCCAATATGGTTACTGCCTGGAACTTACAGACACTCCCCCAAACATTCTTCCAAGATCGCATGCAATGTCACAGGAACATCTCACCCTTCAAAAAAAAAAAAAAAAAAAGGTTAAATCTCTGTTAAAAAAGGAGCAATTCAGCCAGTCCCATTAAAACATCAAGGGACCGGAGTATACTCCCTATATTTCTTAATTCCCAAAAAGGACTGATCTCTCAGGCCTATACTGGACCTCAGAGAACTAAACCTATTCATTCAATCAGACCACTTTCACATGCTCACTCTACAACAAGTACTTCCGCTCCTTCAACAAGGTGACTTCCTGTCCACTCTGGACTTAAAGGACGCCTATTTCCATATTCCAATACATCCTGCTCATCGCAAATACGTAAGGTTCGTAGTAGTAGGACAACATTATCAGTTCAAGGTGCTCACATTCGGAGTAACTACTGCACCCAGAGTTTTCACCAAGTGTTTAGCAGTAGTCGCAGCTCATCTTCGAATACAACATAGTCACGTCTTCCCATATCTGGACGATTGGCTCATAAAAGCCAGTTCGCAACAAAGCTGTCCATCACACTCTCAAAACAGTGCAGTTGCTCCACGATCTTGGGTTCACAGTGAATCTGTTCAAATCACATCTACAGCCATTCAACACACAGGGGTATCTTGGAGCCACAATAAACAAACAAAAGGCTTTGGCGTATCCCTATCCGGACAGAATCCGCAACATGCAGACTCTACTCTGCCAGTTCCAACCTCAACACTCATTGCCAGCTCGAGTTTTCATGCAGTTACTGGGGATGATGACATCTTGCATACTAATAGTCCCTTCCGCAAGACTTCACATGCGTCCCCTTCAGGAGTCCTTAGCCCGTCAGTGGAACCAGGCTCATGGTCTTTTATCGGATCTAGTGTTGGTGGACGGCCGCACCCATCGCTCTCTGCAGTGATGGAATACACAACACCTTTCAAAAGGGCGGCCCTTCATAGACCCGGTTCCACAGATAGTGCTAACAGCAGACACATCTGAAAGAGACACGTTAGTGACAGATTCCTTACCTTAGAATATCCCCAGGCGTCAGGCTGGATCCGGAAAGTTTTTTGCGTAGCAGTACCCTTGCGCATCGGTAGGCGGCGTCGTGCGGCTCCGCGTCCGTCGTCGGCGTCGTGATCGCCGGGATGACGTCGCGGGCAGCACTTAGGCGCCGCCCCTGCGCGCTGACGTCAGTTCTTCTTTTTCCGCGCCAGCAAGCGCAGATCCGTGAAGAGCAGTGCCCTAGTCATTTTTTGACTAACTTTTTGGGTGAATTTTTTCACTGTTTCTTTCGAATCGACTCCAAGGTGTCGTAGGGATGCCCGGCTTTAAACGTTGCGACGCCTGTGCTCGGATGATGTCCATCACAGACCCGCATCTGGAGTGTCTCTTCTGCCTCGGCCGAGGCCACGACACGAAGTCGTGTTCCGACTGCCGGGCCCTCAACCCGAAAGCTTTGCTAGAGCGGTCTCGAAAGCTCCTCGAGGCCCGGCAGTCGGCCCCGCGCCACACCAAGCCCCGGTCGCGTGAGAGGTCGAGGGGTCGGTCGCGGAGTCCTCGCCGGTCGTCGGGATCCAAGTCTTCGTCGTCCGGTAAGTCTAAGCACAAGAAGTCCAAAAAGCATCATCGCTCTAGGACTTCGCCTCGCCGGTCTCGCGACTCGGCTGATGCCCCTCCCGGCACCGTCCCCGCGGCCCCGGACATGCCTGTGGAGTCGCCCCCGCAATACCCGTCCTTCCCGGGTTCGGGGGCGGATCCGGCCCAAGTACAGGAATTCCTGTCGGCCATGGCCCGCCTCTTCGGGCCTCAAGGTCCCTCCGGTGCGCCTTCGGGCCCCGCGGGCCCTGATGGGGTTGCCCCGGCGTCGCCGGCGACTCCGGTCCCGGCGTCGCTCGTGCCTCCAGCCTCGGTTCCGGCTTCGGCCCCGGCCTCGATCCCGGCTCCGGTGGTACCGCAACCCCCATCGACGCCGGTCAACCTGACCACGCCTCCGCCGGCGTCGATGTCTCCGGTGCCGTTCCTGACGCCGCCCGGGGCTCCGGGCGGCGTCGTCCCCATGTACTCTCCGGCTCCGGACATGGAGCTGGACCGACGTCGCTCGACGCCGGTTCTGGCGCCGATGGGACCTTGGGTCCCAAATGTCCCTCCTCCTCCTTATTTTGAACCGGAGGAGGACCAGGAGGACTGGGAGGGGTCTGCGGACCCTCTGGCACAGCAGTGTCAGTATGATGAGGACTGGGCAGAGGAACTAGGGGATGCCAGTGGTCTAGATACTTCCCCTGACACTGGCATGCTGTCTCCTCCCGTGGCTACGGAGGAGGGAGCCAATTTTGCAACGGTGTTGCGTCGGGCAGCTGGAGCCTTACATCTCCGACTCCCTACGGTGACGGTCAAGACTAATCTCTTGACAGAAGTGCTTCAGCCGGCAGCCTCCTCCTTGGAGACTGTGCTGCCGTTCAACGATGCACTAACTGACGTTCTTTTGGGCGCCTGGTCCAAGCCCAACACAGGGGCTCCTGTGGATAGGAACGTGTCCCGACGCCATCGCCCAGCTCCAGGCGACCCCTTGTTTCTCTCTGTCCACCCCACTCCGGAGAGCTTGGTTGTCCAAGCCTCCGCTTCCCAAACCGCCTTCCCTACCGCCCCTCCGGATAGGGAATCCGAACGCCTGGATCAATTTGGGAAGAAGGGTTTTTCTTCCTCCAGTGCTGGCTTGCGGTCCATCAACACCGCTTGTCTTTTGGGCCGATATACCCACTCCTTGTAGGATTCGGTGGCGACTGTTTTGCCCCAGTGTTCTGAGGAGGTCCAGAGACTGCTTACCTGCGCCATTGCGGAAGGAAGGGATGCGGCCAAATACACCATACGTTGTGGCCTTGATACCGCCGACTCGCTGGGCAGATCTATTGCAACGACGGTGGCGCTGCGTCGCCACGCCTGGCTGAGAACCACTGGTTTTTCAGGGGATGTCCAGAATACTCTCATGGACATGCCTTTTGATGGAGTCGGTCTTTTTGGTTCCAAAGCAGACCATGCGTTGGAGCGTTTTAAGGACTCACGGGCTACTGCCAAGTCCCTGGGCCTTTCTGCTACACGCCCTCCGCTACCTTCTGCTTTTCGCCCCTATCGTGGCCACGGAAGGGCGCCCAGTCACGTCAGCAGCCCAGCCACCGGCCCGCGCAGCAGGCGTCTTCGCGTGGCCGAGGGCGTGGATACCGCCGTGGCGGTTCGGGCAACCAGCGTCCGGGTCAGGCCACCACCTCCAACCCGTCCGCGGCCTCCAAGCCCTCCTAGTCCCTCCTTTCAGGTGCACAGCACGCCAGTAGGGGCAGGGTCCGCCATCACCTTCACCACTGGCGTCCCATCACCTCGGACAGGTGGGTCTTGGACATTGTCCGAAGGGGCTACTCCCTCCCCTTCGAGACCACCCCCAGCCATGCCACCTCAATTCCACCGCATGTCAGGGGATCACTTGGTACTTCTGCAGTAGGAAGTCACGGCCCTCTTGGCCAAGAGGGCCATCGAGCATGTTCCGACCCCAGAAGTAGGACGTGGTTGCTACTCCCACTACTTTCTGGTGCCCAAAAGGACAAGGAGGACATGCGTCCTATCTTGGACCTCCGGAACGTCAATCGCTTCCTCCGGAAGGAGAAGTTAAAGATGCTCACCCTAGCTCAGGTCTCGACTGCCCTCGACCCTGGAGACTGGTTGGTAGCGTTGGACTTGCAGGACGCCTATTTCCACATCCCCGTCCTGCCGGCCCACCGGCGTTCCCTTCGGTTCACGGTAGGCCTCGAGCATTTTCAGTTCACCGTGCTCCCCTTTGGCCTTACCAGTGCCCCTCGGGTGTTCACGAAAGTGATGGCGGTGGTCGCAGCTCATCTGCGCCAGGCAGGGGTTTCAGTCTTCCCCTACCTCGACGACTGGCTGCTGAAGGCGGGCTCGTCCCAGGCAGTCGTCTCCCACCTCCAGACTACGGCCGAACTCCTGCACTCGCTGGGGTTCTCCATCAATGTGCCGAAGTCGCATCAGATTCCTTCCCCACAGCTCCTTTTCATCGGAGCAGTTCTGGACACGACGCAGTTTCGGGCCTATCCTCCCGAACGGCGAGTCCGGGATATTCAGGCTATGATTCCGATCTTTCGGCCTTTATCCTGGGTTTCGGTACGGATGACCCTGAGGCTGCTGGGCCTCATGGCCTCCTGCATCCTGCTGGTCAATCATGCCAGATGGCATATGCGGGCTCTGCAGTGGGACCTGAAGTTCCAGTGGGCGCAGCACCAGGGCAACCTGTCCGATCACGTCCAGATCTCGGAGGGGACTGCAAAACAGTTGCAGTGGTGGCTCTCGAACCGGCAATGGGTCATGGGCAGATCCCTCTCCCTTCCCCAGCCAGAGCACACAGTTGTGACGGACGCGTCCCTTCTGGGATGGGGCGGTCACATGGGAGAGGCGGAGATCAGAGGCCTCTGGTCTCCGGCGGAGTCCCGGCTCCATATCAACATTCTGGAGCTCCGGGCGATCCGACTTGCACTCAAGGCATTCCTTCCCTCTGTCAAAGGGAAGGTAGTGCAGGTGTTCACAGACAACACCACCGCCATGTGGTACTGCAACAAACAGGGCGGGGTGGGGTCGTGGACCCTCTGTCAGGAGGCTCTGCGCCTCTGGACATGGCTGGAACATCAGGGCATGTTCCTGATGGTTCAACACCTGGCATGTTCCCTGAACGCCAGGGCGGACGAACTCAGCCGCAGGTGCATGATGGATCACGAATGGCGTCTTCACTCGGAAGTGGCGCAAGGACTCTTTCTACAATGGGGAGAGCCTTGGTTAGATCTATTCGCCACCGAAGAGAACGCGCAATGTCATCAGTTCTGCGCGTTGGAATTTCCAAGGCGGCACTCGCTCGGCGACGCTTTTCGTCGCGAGTGGAGTTGCGGTCTGTTGTACGCCTTTCCGCCTATACCACTTCTACCCAGAGTGTTGAAGAAGATTCGGCACGACCGGGCCCAAGTCATTCTTGTGGCTCCGGACTGGGCTCGAAGAGTTTGGTATCCCGAGCTACTCAGTATGAGCGTAGATCCCCGATCCGTCTGCCTCTTCGGGAGGATCTTCTGTCGCAGCAGCAGGGGACGGTCCTCCACCCGAACCTGTCCAGTCTACACCTGCTTGCGTGGAGATTGAGCGGCGGCAGTTGATTCCTTTCGACTTGCCTCCCGAAGTTTGTGATGTGATTCTGGCAGCCAGGCGTCCCTCCACTAAGGTGGTATACGCCTGCAGGTGGAACAAATTTGTGGCATGGTGCACAGCAAAGGCTGTGAATCCCCTTTCTGCCCCTCTCTCTGAGGTCCTTCTGTTCCTTCTTTCTCTGGCTCAACAGGGTTCTGCCCTGGGTACCATCAAGGGTTATCTTTGTGCTATCTCGGCCTTCCTCAGGCTCCCTGATCAGCCCTCCCTTTTCAAGTCCCCTGTTGTTAACAGGTTCTTAAAAGGCATTACACACCTCTTCCCTCCTGTTCCGTTTGTGATGCCTCAGTGGGACTTGATTCTTACCTTTTTAATGTGCGCTCCCTTTGAGCCTCTACATAACTGTCCTCTTCGTCTTCTCACTCTGAAGACAGCCTTTCTGGTGGCCATCACCTCCGCTCGGCGGGTGAGTGAGCTCCAGGCTCTATCTTGCAAACCTCCCTTTCTGTCTGTTCATCCAGACAAGGTTGTTCTTCAGACGCGTCCGTCCTTCTTGCCAAAGGTGGTTACTGCCTTCCACATTGGGCAGAACATCACTTTGCCTACCTTCTTTCCGCCTCCGCATCCTTCCAGAGAGGAAGAGAGGCTCCACCGTCTGGACCCTAAACGTGCGCTCTCCTTCTATATCGACCGCACGAAACACTTCCGGGTGGATGACCAGCTCTTTGTTGGCTACGTGGGCGCCAAAAAAGGTCGGGCGGTGCACAAACGAACCATCTCCCGCTGGGTTACCTTGTGCATCAAGACCTGCTATTCTTTGGCTAAGAAGGAGCCTCCTGTTGGGCTGCGTGCCCATTCCACCAGGGCAACGGCTGCTACCACGGCCTTAGGCCGCGGTGTTCCGCTGCCGGTTATCTGTCCGGCAGCTACGTGGGCCTCGCTGCACACGTTTACAAAGCATTACTGCCTTGACAGTCCGGTCCGGAGGGATGGCTTCTTTGGCCGTTCTGTCCTCCAGGACTTCCTTGTCTGATCTTTGTTCGCAGACCCACCACCGGGGTTGGTATTGCTGGGGTATCTATTCTAAGGTAAGGAATCTGTCACTAACGTGTCTCTTTCAGATGCACAAGTTACTAACTTGTGTAACGATATATCTGTAAGAGACAGTAGTTAGTGACAGATTCCTTACCGCCCACCCATCCTCCCCGTTCTGCGAACTGATTTCTAGGGTTAAGGACATCCCTTTCAGGGCCCTAGTATTTTTCAGACACCTATGTCAGCTTCTTGCATGGCTCTGCGTTCCTGGCGCGGAAAGTCGTGTACAGAACTGACGTCAGCGCGCAGGGGCGGCGTCTAAGTACTGCCCGCGACGTCATCCCGGCGATCACGACGCCGACGACGGACGCGGAGCCGCACGACGCCGCCTACCGACGCGCAAGGGTACTGCTACGCAAAAAACTTTCCGGATCCAGCCTGACGCCTGGGGATATTCTAAGGTAAGGCATCGGTCACTAACTACTGTCTCTTATAGATATATCGTTACACAAGTTAGTAACTTGTGCATCGCTCACTGGTTGGGGAGCTCATCTCCAGACGCATGCAATTCAGGGCATGTGGAGCCTGCAGCAAAAGCAGCTTCACAAAAATCATCTAGAGCTACTAGCGATTTTTCTAGCGCTCAAAGCGTTTCAAGTTATTCTAGTAGGCAAAGCTGTTCTGATCCGTACAGACATGACAGCAATGTACTACATACAAAAACAGGGGGGGGACCCACTCTCTCCAGCTGTCCCAACTAGCACAGACCATCTGGAGATGGGTCATACGTCACAAAATGTTTCTCCTTGCAGAACACCTTCTAGGAGTAAACAATCAGATTTCAGATCTGCTCCTTCGTCAAAGACAACAGATCCACGAATGGGAACTCCACCCTCAAGTTCTCCTCCCATTCTTCCAAATGTGGGGTTTTCCGGATATAGATCTGTTCGCCACAAACCTAAACGCAAAATGCCCAAGCTTCGCATCCAGACATCCACACCCATTGTCTAAGGGCAATGCACTATGGATAAATTGGTCAGGGATATTTGCCTACGCTTTTCAGCCTCTCCTACGCATTCCATTAGTGGTTCGGAGGCTCAGACAGACGTCCCCGACTTTAATCCTAGTTGCTCCCACATGGGCACGACAACCCTGGTTCACAACCCTATTGGAGCTCTCAGTAGTTCCTCACCAAAAACTACACCTCACTTCCAATCTCATCACTCAGAGCCATGGAGAGATAAGACATCCAGATCTCAGCCATCTCAACCTTGCGATCTGGCACCTGAAAGCTTAGAGTTTGGCTACCTTAATCTTCCGCCAGACTGCATGAATATTATCAAAGAGGCTAGACGTCCTACCACAAGGGCATGCTATGCAGCAAGGTGGAAACTGTTTGTAATATACTACAACAACAATCCGATAGATCCACTGGCGCTTCAGTTCAAAACATCATTTGCTATTTACTACATCTGCAGCGTTCTAATTTAGCGTACTCTTCCATATGCTTACACCTTGCTGCAATATCTGCATATCTACAAAACAGACAACATCTGTCTCTTTTTAGAATGCCTGTCATTAAAGCATTTATGGAAGGACTTTAAAGAATCATTCCTCCAAGAATTCCACCTGCTCCAGTGTGGAATCTCAACATTGTCCTCACCAGGCTAATGGGTCCACCCTTTGAGCCATTGCATAAATGTGAAATACAATTTCTCACTTGTAAGGTAGCTTTCCTCATAGCTATCGCATCTCTGAGGAGAGTGTGTGAGCTTCAGGCGCTAAACATACAAGAACCGTTCTTACAAATACACCAAAACAAAGTGGTTCTTCGAACCAACCCTAAATTTCTACCAAAGGTCATTTTTGCCTTTCATATCAACCAATCTATTGAGTTGCCTGTGTTCTTCCTTCAACCAGATTCTGTGGCAGAACGTGCGTTACACACTTTAGATGTGAAAAGAGCAATTCTTTACTATATAGAAGGGGCGAAACCTTTCCGCAAAACAACTATTGGTCGATTTTGCTCCACCACATAAAGGCAATCCTGTATCAAAATCAGGCATTGCAAGGTGGATAGTCAAGTGCATTCAAATATGCTATGAAAAATCAAAAGAAGACTAACAATTCCCCCTAGAGCGCACTCCACACGCAAACTAGGGGCTTCTATGGCTTTCTTAGGAAATATACCCATAGATCATATTTGCAAAGCTGCAACATGGTCTACACCTCACACATTCACAAAACACTATTGTGTAGATGTGTTAGCAAGACAGCAAGCTAGTGTGGGCCGAGCAGTTTTACGTACACTTTTTCAGACCACTGCAACAGCTACAGGTTAGCCACTGCTTTGGGAGATAACTGCTTTATAGTCTATGTACAGCATGTGATCTACAGCTCACATGCCTCGAACGGAAAATGCTACTTACCAAGTATGCATCTGTTCTTGGCATGTAGATCTGTAGAGTCACATGTGCCCACCCGCCTCCCTGGTTACCTATACCCGTTGCAGTTACATCTTACTTAGATACATATATACATTGACATCTCTTACTAACTCCATTATCACCCTCTGCGGCAAACAATCTAACAATGGAGTTGATGCCCATGCGCACTATCACCGAAAGGAGGAGTCACCTACCTCGTGACTGGGAAAGACTTCTTCGAACAAAAACAAAGTGCAAACATCCGGACCCAACACTAGATGGCAGGCTATGCACAGCATGTGACTGTACAGCTCTACATCCCAAGAACAGATGCATACTTGGTAAGTAGCATTTTCCTTTCGTCCATAGGATAACATTGACTGTTTTTCTTCGAAAGGTTTCTAAGTGTGGAGTTTGAAAACCTAAAGAAATTCTTTAAAATTGTACTAACTAACAAAAACGATTTTACTTACCTGTTTACAGGAAATGTCCCAGTGTAGTATCCAGGTACACTACACTGTGTAATCTCAAAAGTAACTTACCTGTAATTGTACTCAAAATCCTATACAAAGTATATGTGTACTGTATTTACAAAGCATTGCATTTCTCAGAAACAATACTTTAAGTCAAAACAAAGTACATTTACAATTGAAATCCAAACTGTGTTTCAATCTGTATATTTTCTGCAAAGTACTTATCACTTACCTGTGCCAGGCTTGCTTGGTTCTAGGAAATAAAATAACTAAAAGAATATTTGTATACAAAACCAATTGGTCTGAAGTTCAGTCTTTGAGTGCGTGATATCATTCGCTGATTGAGTGTGTACAACAAATGCTTAACACTACCCTCTGATAAAGCCTTACTGCTCGACCACACTACCAGAAATGGAGAGTAAGGTGCTATCTACTTTTACCTCTGCCTACCTTTGGGGTTCTACTGGACTGTGTGCACTCTATACCTCAATTTGATATAGTATATACAGAGCCAGCTTCCTACAACTACACCAAAGTAAAGTATAGTGTGCACAGAGTCCATTGTCTCCCCAGAGGCAGAAGTAGATAATACCTTACACTCTTTTGTGGTAGTGTGGTTGATCAGTCAGGCTTATCAGGAGGGTAGTATTAAGCATTTGTTGTACACACTCCCGCAAGAAATTATTGTAGGAAGCTGGCTCTGTATATACTATACCAAAGTGAGGTATAGTGTGCACAGAGTCCAGTGGAACCCCAAAGGTAGGCAGAGGTAAAAGTAGATAGCACCTTACTGTCTATTTGTGGCAGTGTGGTCGAGCAGTAAGGCTGTATCAGAGGGTAGTGTTAAGCATTTGTTGTACACACTCAATCAGCAAATGATATCACGCACTCAAAGACTGAACTTCAGACCAATTGGTTTTGTATACAAATATTCTTTTAGTTATTTTATTTTCTAGAACCAAGCAAGCCTGGCACAGGTAAGCAATAAATACTTTACAGTAGTAATGCAGTTTGTAAACCGTTTGAATTGCAATTGTATATGCACTTTGATTTGATTGCAGTAGAGCTACTAGTAATGCAATGCTTTTGATATACTTTACTTATACTTTGTATTGGCTTTTTAGTAGAATGTCAAGTAGATTACTTTACAGATGACTTTTCTTACACAGTGCAGTATACCTGGATACTGCACTGGGACATTTCCTGTAAACAGGTAAGTAAAAGCGTTTGTTATTTAGTTACAGTTTTAAAGGGTTTCTTCGATTTTCCAACTCCACACTTAGACTGTTTTTCTGTGAATAGTTTCTATGTTATCCTATGGAGGAAAATAGGGTGATCTGTTCAAAGGTAAGTATTTGGTTGTGGGAGTTGGTATTCTGGGGGTAGACTCGAGGGTCCCCCAGGGAACAAGGATGCACTCTTGTTAAACCCTCAGCGGCACTAGGGCGGCCGGGTGCAGATTGCTGAGGCCCAATGTTATCCAATGGGGGATAGGTGGCCTCTGGTTGGTGGTTGCAAACTAGCAGGCCACTGGGTTGTGGGAGCAAAGCTCTTGGACTTAAGCTCAGGGCAAATGGGGGTTCAAGCCAGCACAAAAGGTGCACCCTCAGCAGTACTAGGGCGGCCGGGTGCAGAGTGCTGTTTTGCGTCGGGTGCCCTGTAGCTTTCAAAGGGGAGTCTCCGGTTTGCAAACACAATGCAGGCTCGGGGACGAAGGTCTTCTGGGTGGGACCGCCACCTGGAGAGGTAAGTTGGGATGCTGGGGGTTGGGTAGGCACCGTCGGTTGGGCCACCTAAGGCCGTGGAGCGTCTGGTGCAGGGGTGCCTTTTAGGGTCGGATCTTCTTACCAGCTCCTGGTCGCGGTTGGGGTGACCTTCCAGTTTGAAGCTGCAGGCGTAGGCTGGAGGCTTGAGGCAGGTCAGGGGTCACCGGATCTCGGGTCAGGATTGCCGGGGAGACCGCCTCCTGGTGTTGTGCCACTCGAACTCTGGCCGTGGGCGTCTGGTGCAGACTCGCGGACTTTGCCGGACCTGGAGTCTGTTGTTTGAACAAATCCGGTGTTCACTGGAGACTGAGTCTTTTCTTTTGAAGGCAGGGCAGGGCCTTTGGGTTCTTGAGGCTGCTGGCTGCAGGACACAGCATAGTTTCGCTTCTGCAAGTTCGAGGTGGGGACAGGCCGGTAGGGCTGGGGCCAAGTCAGTGGGCGTCCTCCTGTTAGCTTCGGCACGGCTGTTCGGTCCTTCTTCTTTTCTACTTCTGGTTTCTTGTCTGAGGAAGCAAGGTTCAGGGGTGCCCCTAAATACTAGATTTAGGGGTGTTACAGGTAGGTAAAAGGTTGGGACCAATGGGTACCTTCCTTGGGGTGGGTACACCCCCTATTATGCGACCCTCCAGTGGGAGAGGGGCATAAGCCTCGCCCTGGTTGGCTGGGTCACCCCATCTGCAAGATGGCGGGGACTGAGAGTTGTGCTTCACCTCTCCTCCCCCCACCTGATGGGTGGGGTTGGCAGAGGTGGGCATTCCTCCCTTACTCTCTTGGTTTTACCACCGGTTCTCCAGCCCAAAGTGGGGGTCAGAACCGTTGGTGACCAGTTGCTGGAAGCAGCAAAATGCCAGGGGAAGCTCACAAAGGCGACAAGCCTTTTAAGCTTCCCCTTTGTGGACCCTGGCCAACCTGGGGAAGGAGGCTTGGCACCTCGTCCCAGGATGTGCATTGTTTCAGTCCCCTGAGAGCAGCAGTCGCTTGACCCAGGTGTAGGAAAGTGGGTTTCTGTGTCAGTAACCCCCCTCACTTTTTGCCAGACTATTGATGCATTTTGACTTGATGTGCCCTGGGTCCCTGCCAATAAGGTTCCCAGGGCCTGTGTTCTTTCCCTAAAACTAACCCAATTGGCATCTCTGGCCACAGGTCAGCCCCTGGTAAATGGTACCACAGGTACCCAGGGCACTGTGACCAGAGAAGGCCTCTAAGGGCTGCAGCACTTATTGTGCCACCCTTACAGGCCCTGTACCACTACACTCACACACTGCCTTTGCAGGCTGCATGTTTTGGTGCAGAACAAAGTGAAGAGTCAACATGGCACACATCCCTGTGTGCCATGCCTACAACCCACTGCCCTGGCATAGATCAGTCACCCCTCTAGCTGGGTGCACTATACCAGTGGTGAGGGTACAGGTGCATGAGCCCTGTACCCCTACAGTGTCTATGTCCAATGGTATCAAACTTCTCAGCACATTAAACCCACACTGATGCCAGTGTGGGATTTAATGAAAAATGCACACAGAGGGCATCTTGGAGATTCCCCCTGAAAACTAACCCACCACTAGTGTCCAGGCTGAGTGACTGGTTTCAGCTGCCACCACCAGACAGGTTTCTGGATCCCTGGGTCGAGAGCCTGCTGCTCTCTGGGCCCCTAAACAATGCACATCCTGGGACGAGGTGCCTAGCCTCCCCCCCCAGGATGGGTAGGGTCCACAAAGGGGAAGCATCAAAGGCTTGCCGCCTTTGTGAGCTTCCCCAGGCCACTTGCTGTTTTCAGCAACTGATCCCCACTGGTTTTGACCCCCACTTTGGGCGGGAGAACCGGCGGGAAAAACAAGTGAGGAAGAGAGGTGTGCCCACCTCTGCCAACTCCACCCCTCAGGTGGGGGAGGCGAGGTGAAGCACAACTCCCAGTCCCTGCCATCTTGCAGATGGGGACTCAGCCAACCAGGGACAGGCTCATGCCCCCCTTCCACTGGAGGGTGGCATAATAGGGGGTGTACCCACCCCAGGGAAGGGACCCATTGGTCCCTGCCTTTTACCTACCTGTAACGCCCCTGAATCGAGTATTTAGGGGCACCCCTGAACCTTGCTTCCTGAGATGAGAAGAAACTACAAGAAGGACCGAACAGCCGTGCAGCAGCTAACAAGAGGAAGACGCCCACTGACTTGGCCCCAGCCCTACCGTCCTGTCTCCCCCACGAACCTGCTCCTGCGAAATCCCGGTGTGTCCTGCAGCCAGCAACCTCAAAAACCCCGGAGGACCTGCCTGCCTTAAACTACAAAGACTGTCTCCCGTCAACACCGGATTTGTTCATCTGCAACCTCTGGCTCCGGCCGGACACCGCGAATCCGCCCCACTATGCACCTGCCGTCCACGGCCCGAGCGGGCAAACACCACGAGGAGGTCACCCCGGCGACCCCTGACCTGCCTCAAGCCTCCAGCCGACGCCTGCAGCCTAAATCCAGAAGGTCCCCCCCCCAACTGCGACCAGAAGCTGGTAAGAAGATCCGACCCCAAAAGGCACCCCTGCATCCGACGCCTCACGGCCTTGTGTGCCCAAACCGGTGCCTAACCAACCCCTAACTTCCCAACCTACCCCTCGAAGTGGTGGTCGAACCCAGAAGTCCTTCGTCCCCAAGCCTGCAGTGCCTTTGCAAACCGGAGGTTCCCCATTGAAACCAACAGGGCGCCCGACGTCGAAACAGCACCCTGCACCCGGCCGCCCTAGTGCCGCTGAGGGTGCTACTTTGTTTACCCATTTGCCCTGAGCTAAAGTCCAGGAGCTTTGCTCCCACAACCAAGTGGCCTGCTTGCCAGCAGCCACCAACTGGAGGCCCCCTATCCTGCTTTGGATACCATTGGGCCTCAGCACTCTGCACCCAGCCGCCCTAGTGCCGCTGAGGTTGTAACTAGAGTGCATCCTTGACCCTGGGGGACCCCTGAGTCTACCCCCAGACCCTCAACTCCCACTACCAAATATCTACCTCAAAACCGATAATACTATTTTCCTCCATAGGATAACATTGACTGTTTTTCTGTGAAAAGTTTCTAAGTGTGAAGTTTGAGAAACTAAAGAAATTCTTTAAAATTGCATAATCTAACAAAAACGATTTTACTTACCTGTTTTCAGGAAATGTCCCAGATTAGTATCTAGGTATACTACTCTGTGTAAGCCTGTTCCACTGGACTCTGTGCACACTATACCTCACTTTGGTATAGTATATACAGAGCCAGCTTCCTACAACAGCTCCATGATGGCTTTACTGAATGCTAAAGAGTTTGGTATCAAACTCCTCAGTATAATAAACCCACACTTATGTTATCAGGGCACATTACGCTCCATTTGGTAACTCTTTAACCTACAGGTTTTTTTATTCTGCCAAGGGTACCTCTCCATTAAAATATCCCTGATGGTAACCCTTAGACAGTTTTAAAACGCACTGCACGCACGATATCACTCTTCACCTAGGACTCTATCCACACACCCCCATGCACCAAACGGCATTTCTCAAAAGATCTCCGCTAAAGAGACCCTTCGGGGGACCCGTAGGACATTGCACCGCCGGCCCGACGAGGAGCAACTGCCCAATGATGAAGCATGACATCCTTCGGGGTGTGTGAGGGCATCAAGAGACGAGACTTGTCTTCCCCCTCTTCTCACTGAGTCCCAGACCTAGCACGCTATCTTTTCTTGTTTCCAATTTGTTTCCCCTCCTTTCCTTGGAGTGAGTGCTCGACGTTTGACGCCACTCTCTCTGGAACAGTGCCCCCCCACCCCTGCTTTTGTTGTCTTCATGGCTTGTTTGGCGCACGGGCACTGGACCATTAACTAGCTCCTGGTCGTCCCCCCCCCCCCCTTCCCTTTTTGACGTTCTGTATATACTGTACCAAAGTGAGGTATAGTGTGCACAGTCCAGTGGAACCCCAAAGGTAGGCAGAGGTAAAGTTTAGATAGCCCCTCGCTCTCTATTTGTGGTAGTGTGGTGAGCAGTAAGGCAGTATCAGAGGACAGTGTTAAGTATTTGTTGTACACACTTAGTCAGCAAATGAATTCACACATTCAAAGACTGAACTTCAGACCAATTGTTTTTGTATAAAAAAAATATTCTTTTAGTTATTTTATTTCCTAGAACCAAGCAAGCAAGCCTGGCACAGGTAAGTGATACGTACTTTGCAGTAAATATACAATTGAAATACAGTATGGATTGAAATGGTATATGCACTTTGTTTTGACTTACAGTATTGCAGAGAAATGCAATGCTTTGTAAATACAGTACATAGACTTGAATGGGCTTTTCAGTAAAATGCCAGGTAAGTTACTTTTTAGATTACTTTTCTTACTCAGTGTAGTATACCTGGATACTACACTGGGACATTTCCTGAAAACAGGTAAGTAAAATCGTTTCTGTTAGATTATGCAATTTTAAAGAATTTCTTTAGGTTTTCAAACTCCAGTCTTAGAAATTTTTCCAAGAAAAACAGTCAATGTTATCCTATGGAGGAAAATGGTGTTATCGGTTTTAAGGCAAGTATTTGGTAGTGGGAGTTGAGGTTCTGGGGGTAGACTCAGGGGGTCCCCCAGGGTCAAGGATGCACTCTTGTTGCACTCTCAGCGGCACTAGGGCGGCCGGGTGCAGAGTGCTGTTTTGGCGTCTGGTGCCCTGTTTTCAATGGGGATTTTCGGTTTTGGTTTTCAGCTGCAGGCTCGGTCCAGGAAGACTTCCAGGAGGAACCAACAGCTGGGCAGCTAAGTTGGAGGGCTCTGCGACATAGGTGCACCTCGGGTTCTCTTCGCCAGGGCGCAGGGCGGCTGGATGCAGGGGTGTCTTGTGAGGTCGGATTTCACCTTACCAGGCCACTCACGGTTGGGGGTGGGGGGGGGTCTCCGTGCAGAGGCTGCATGCGACGTCGGGGAGTCCTGGAGGGGTCAACCCACGGTGGACTTGGACTCTGGAGCGCTGGGGGACCTCGCTGGGACCGGTGGGCCACTCTAACTCGGGCCGTAGGCGACTGGTGCAGTGGTGGTTCCAGGCGTCGGGTTTCTTTATCCTCAGCAGGCTCGGGTCTTTGTTTGGTGTTTCTTCTGAACAGAGCTGCTGTTCACAGGAGATCTGGTCTTTGTTGAAGGCAGTCAGTCCTCCCAGGGGTTCTGGAGGTCGCTGGCTGCAGGACAAGACCATTTTTGGCGCAGGATCTCTGGAAACTGCAGACGGGCCAGTAGGGCTGGGGCCAAGTCAGTTGTTCTCTGCAGTCTCCTCTGCTGGGCGTCTTCTTTCGTCCTTTTTCTTAGCTTGCGGGAATCTGCCTTCTTGGTTCAGGGCTGCCCCCTAAATACTGTATTTAGGGGGCGTTTTATGGGTCCCAAGGTCAGTAGCCAATGGGCTACTGACCTTAGGGTGACTACACCCTGGGTGTGCTCACCTCACGTGAGGGAGTCAGCACAATCCCTAATCCTGATTGGGAAGTGACTGCCATCTGCAAGATGGCGATCACTGAAGAGTGGGCTTCACCTCGCCTCCCCCACCTGAGGGGTGGAGTTGGCAGAGGTGGGCACACCTTCTTGGCTGGCTAGTTTTTCCCGCCTGTCTTCCAGCCGAAAAGGAGGGGAGACGGGAAGGGGGCCTGCTCCTGATAGCAGGAGAGGCTGGGGGTTGCCTTACAAAGGCTGCTAGTCCTTTGAAGCTCGCCTGCCACAGATGGCTCTTCCTGGCCTGGGGGAGGTGTGAACACCTCCGCCCAGGAAAGGCTTTGTTTCTGGGCTCCGGGAATGAAGGCTCCCACCCTAATGGTCCAGAAACATGTCTCGTGCTGGCAGGCTTGTGTGTACCAGTCAGGGAACCCACACGAGGCTCGTCGTTTTTCAGGAGGCATCTCTAAGATGCCCTCTGAGTGCATTGTTCATTAAATCCCACACTGGCATCAGTGTGGGTTTAATGTGCTGAGAAGTTCGATACCAAACTTCTAAGTTTTCAGTGCAGCCATTATGGTACTGTGGAGTTCGTAATGACAATCTCCCAGCACCATATACTCTTAATGGCAGCACTGCACTTACAATGTCTAAGAATTGACTTTAATTTCAACACAGAACGACAGTGCACACCTATTTGTTTCTTTTTTCAACTGATTCTCAAAAAGATTTGTCCTTATTTAAACTTGTCGCGTGCAGCCCGGAAACGTGGTATGCCCTCCAACCACGCAACTGAAAGTACATCAAACTTAGAGCGAAGTAACACACTATTCCGGGCGCACAGCTGATTCCTGATGGTGTTTCAAATATACCACAAGATTTCCACGTTCAAACAATTTTATTGTAAGTATTCCACCATTGCATTTGATTCAATGTCCTTCTGTCACAAGGGAGACGATTATGTATGCAAAAACAAAGTTTCTAATGCGTCAGATATGCCATTCCAAGCCTTTTTCTGAGGCCCGAAGTTTACATAAAACATCCTCAGTAGTAGTAGGTCATGTTCCCAATGCATTTCGGGCTTATTCTTAGCCCTTCGTCAGGGGTTTACTGCAAATATTAAAAACAACATTTAGACTGTATGATCTAACCTTCGAGACTTGCAAACTATTCAGTAATACACCAACAAATTCATGCCGAGTTTTAATGTTAAACCCTTAATCAACGTTTTCCCGCTAACTGTGTAACCGTGCGCTATCAACAATGCCCAAAAACACCTCTCCCGAACAGCGTGCCCCTCCCAATTTTTCTCCCCATTACCATGTCAAACCCTCACTGGCCGTTCTCCATTAACTCATATTCTTGAGATTACCCACTATCCATAAACCGTACAACATCATACTTCTTCCGTACCTCCATCAGTCCTCAATCGTCTCCTTCCTGCCAAATCCTTTCTTTTCCCAAAGCGGTAATCTTCTCGCTACCGTCCTCTCTCTTTTACGCTCGTGTATCCTGTCTCCGCCCCTTCAACTCAACCAGTTATCTCACTTTCCATTGCCACGCTCCTACAAATCCTAAAGTGCACTGCTTCAAACAACTGTGTAACCGTACGCTATCAACAATGCCCAAACACACCTCTCCCGAACAGCGTGCCCCTCCCAATTTTTCTCCCCATTACCATGTCAAACCCTCACTGGCCTTTCTCCATTAACTCATATTCTTGAGATTACCCACTATCCATAAACCGTACAACATCATACTTCTTCCGTACCTCCATCAGTCCTCACTACCCTCCTCTCTCCCTTTTACGCTCGTGTATCCTGTCTCCGCCCCTTCAACTCAACCAATTATCTCACATTGGTTGAGTTGAAGGGGCGGAGACAGGATACACGAGCGTAAAAGGGAGAGAGGAGGGTAGTGAGTAGATTACCGCTTTGGGAAAAAGGATTTGGCAGGAAGGAGACTATTTCGAGGACTGATGGAGGTACGGAAGAAGTATGATGTTGTACAGTTTATGGATAGTGGGTAATCTCAAGAATATGAGATAATGGAGAACGGCAAGTGAGGGTTTGACATGGTAATGGGGAGAAAAATTGGGAGGGGTACGCTGTTCGGGAGAGGTGTGTTTGGGCATTGTTGATAGTGCACGGTTACACAGTTAGCGGGAAAATGTTGATTAAGGGTTTAACATTAAAACTCGGCATGAATTTGTTGATGTATTACTGAATAGTTTGCAAGTCTCGAAGGTTAGATCATACAGTCTAAATGTTGTTTTTAATATTTGCAGTAAACCCCTGACGAAGTGTAAGAAACTGGCTCTATATACACTGCAGCAAAGTGAGGTACAGGGTGTTTAGAGTCCAGGGGTCTCCAGAGGTTTGGCAGAGGTTAAAGTTAGATAGAACCTTACTCTCCAAAGTGGTAGTTTGGTCGAGCAGTAAGGCAGTATCAGAGGACAGTGGGGGGCATTTGATGTACCCACTCAGTCAGCAAAGGAATTCACACACTCAATAGCTGAACTCTAGGCCAATTGTGTTGTATAAAAATATACTGTTTTATTTCTAGAACCAAGCAAGCCTGGTACAGGTAAGCATGAAAATACTTTGCAGTGGTAAATTACTTGTAGGAACACAGTTCAAAATTGTGGTGTCACTTGTACTGGTTTTGGTTACAGGTTTAAGTAAGCAGTTTGCAACACATTGCAGGTATAGTACATTCGAATGAATGGGCTTTTTGATAAAAATTCAGTTAATTACTTTTCAGATTACTTTGGTTACCACAGGACTGGATCCTGGATTCAGCCCTGGGACATTTCCTGAAAACAGGTGAGTAAATGCGTTTTGGTCAGAGGTACGATTTTTAAAGAATATTCTTGTATTTCAAAAGTTGACACTTCGAAGAATTTTCACAGAAAACAGTCAATGGTTTCCTATGGAGGGAAATTGTATCATCGGTAAATTACATTTGTGATTACTTTTCCTAATCAGTGCTGGTTACCTAGATTCAGCACTGGGACATGTTTAGTAAACAAGTGAGTAAATTCGTTTTGGTAACTCACACGATTTTTAAAGAATATTTGTAATTTGCAAAACTTGACACTTAGAAACTTTTTTCACATAGTCACCAATGTTATCCTATAGAAGGAAATTCACTTAGCAGGTAAGTTAGGTTATCGCTACTTTTTCTTACTCAATGCTGGATCCTGGATTCAGCGCTGAGGCATTTCCTGAAAACAGTTGAAAGAATGCGTTTTGGTTATTCGGCTGATTTTTAAGGAATATTTGTAGTTTTCAAAAGTCGACACTTAGAAACTTTTTGGGAGAAAAAGCGTCAGTTATCCTATGAGGAAAAGTGAGTTATCGGTTTCAAGGTAAGTAATCGGTCTTTTGAGTTAGGGTTCTGGGGTTAGACTGGGGGGGGTCTCCCAGGGTCAGTGATGCACTGTTGTCGCACCCTCAGCGGCACTCGGGCGGCCGGGTGCAGAGTGTTGAGGCCCAATGTTATCCTATGGAGGATAGGGGGACTCCGGTTGTTGGCGGCTGGCAAGCAGGCCACGGGGTTGTGGGAGCAAAGCTCCTAGGGTTAAGCTCAGGGCACGTTGGGGACCAAGTTAGCACAGAAGGGGCACCCTCAGCGGCACTAGGGCGGCCGGGTGCAGGGTGCTGTTTTGAGGTCAGGTGCCCTGTTGATTTCAATGGGGATTCTCCGGGACAAAGAAACGCTGCAGGCTCGGGGACGAGGACCTTCCAGGAGTGACCACCACTTCGAGGGGTAAGTTGGATGTAGAGGGATGGTTAGGCACTGCTGGGTTGGGCACACAAGGCCGTGGGGCGTCGGGTGCAGGGGTGCCTTTGGACGTCGGATTTTCTTACCCGCTCTGGTCGCGGTAGGGGGGGGTCCTCTGGATTAAGGCTGCAGGCGTCGTCGGGAGGCTTGAGGGAGGCCAGGGGTCGCCGGATTTCAGGTCAGGATCGCCGGGGGGACCTCCTCGTGGTGTTTGTTCACTTAAACACAGGCCGGGCTCGGCAGGTGCAGAGTGTGCTGGATTCGCGGTTCCTGGCTGGCACCAGAAGCTGCAGTTTAAACACGTCCGGTGTGCTCGGGAGAAACAGCTGGATAAGGGAATGCAGGTAGGTCCTCCGGGGTTTGTGAGGTTGCTGGCCACTGGACACGCCGGGGTTTTGCAGGAGCAGGTTCGAGGGTAGACAGGCCTGTAGGGCTGGGGCCAAGTCAGTGGGCGTCGTTGTAGGAAAGTGGCTCTATATATACTGCACCAAAGTAAGGTACAGTGTGTATAGGGTCCACAGTTCCCCAATGGTAAGGCAGAGGCTAAAGTTAGATATAACCTTACTCTCTAAAGTGGTAGCTTGGTCGAGCAGTAAGGCAGTATCAGAGGACAGTGTAAAGCATTTGTTGTACACACTGTCAGCAAATGGTCTCACACACAAGAACTGAACTCTAGGCCAATTGTTTGTATAAAAATATAGTTGTTTTAGTTTAGAACCACAGTATGTATCAAAATATACTTTCTCAGAATGGGTTACCTTAGTTAAACACTTTTTAAATAGGCAATAGACTTTTTGATTACAGTAGTCACAGTTGGTGCAAAAGGCAACACAATGTCAAACACAATGCAACATTGAGCTCAATGGAAAGTTTTAGTTAAATGCAATTAGTTACTTTGTGGATTACTTTTCTAACCACAGGACTGGATCTTGGATTCAGTCCCGGGACACTTCCTGTAAACAGTTGAGTAAAAGCGTTTTGGTTACAGTAGTGATTTTTAAGGAATATTATTGTATTTTAAAAGTTAACACTTAGAAACTTTTCTAGGTAAAATTACCAATGTTATCCTATGGAAGGAAATTCAGTTTGCAGGTAAAGTATGTTTACGTTACTTTTGTAATCCAGTGCTGGGCTCTCCGGTTCAGCACTGGGGTATCTATCTAAAACAGGCAAGTAATTACGTTTGTATCGTTGGCACGATTTTTAAAGAATATTTGTAAGTTTCAGAAATCGACACTTAGAAACTTTTTCAGCAAAAAGCAGGCAATGATATCCTATGGAAGGAATTTCAAGTTACTGGTAAGTACGGTTAAAATTACTTTTCAGGGTCAGTACTGGGCTAAAAGATGCAGCACTGAGGTCTCTCCTGATAACAGGTGAGCAAACCGGAATTCGTTACTGTTGTGATTTTTAAGCAATATTTTGGTATTTCAAAAGTGGACACTTAGAAGAAATTTCACAGAAAACCAGTCAATGGATCCCTATGGGATTTCACAGAAAACCAGTCAATGGATCCCTATGGAAGAAAATTGAGTTAGCGGTAAGTAACGTTGTGATTACTTTTCAGGGTCAGTGCTGGGCACCAAGATCCAGCACTGGGATCTCTCCTAATAGCAGGTGAGTATTTCTGTTTTCGTTACTCGGTTGATTTTAGGTGAATATTTTAAAGTTGAGAAACTCCACACTTCGAAGAATTTCCGAGTGAAACCAGTCAATGTTACCCTATGGAAGAAAAGTGAGTTATCGGCTTTTGGGTAAGTACTCGACTGGCAGAGTTAAGATTCTGGGCATAGGCTCAGGGGTCCCCCAGGGTCAGGTAGGTACAGTTGTTACGCCCTCAGCGGTACAGGGGCGGCCGGGTGCAGAGTGAGTAGGCCCAATGTTATCCTATGGACTGCAGGGGGCCTTTGGTTGGTGGCTGCTGGCTAGCAGGCCACTCGGCTGTGGGAGCAAAGCTCCTGGTCACTTACTCAAAGCAAGTGTGGAAGTCGAACAGGATAGTTGGTGCACCCTCAGCGGCACTGGGGCGGCGGGTGCAGTGGGCATTTGGGCCGTCGGGCGCCCAATGGTTTTCAATGGGAAAGCTGCGTGACGAAGAAAGACTGCAAGCTCGGGGACGGTGATTCTTCAGGTGCGACCACCACTTTGAGAGGTAAGTTGGAAAGCTGTGGGAAGGGTAGGCACCCAGGAGTTGGGCACAGGAGGCCGTGGGGCGTCGGGTGCTGGGGTGTCTTTAGGCGTCGGAAATCTTACCTTCGGCTGGTCGCGGTTGGAGGGGTCCCTGGTTCTGAGGCTGCAGGCGTCATCAGGAGTGTCGAGGAGGGCCCTTGGGGGCTGGATTCTGGGTCGCAGTCGCCCGGGGGACATCCTCTTGGTATTTGCCCACTCAGGCACAGGCCGGGCTCGGCGGGTGCAGAGGGTGCAGGATTTGCGGTTCCCGGTTGGCACCAGGGGTTGGTTGCTTGCTTTGAGCAGTACCACTGCTCTTGGTAGTCCCAGGTGGTTAGAGTCACAAGGCAGTCAGGTCCTCCG
Source organism: Calotriton arnoldi (assembly GCA_963921515.1). Classification (NCBI taxonomy): domain Eukaryota; kingdom Metazoa; phylum Chordata; class Amphibia; order Caudata; family Salamandridae; genus Calotriton; species Calotriton arnoldi. Next base: position 293,086 of record CAWUFW010014113.1, read on the forward strand.
GGGTTTGTGAGGGTGCTGACCACTGGAGACGCCGGGGTTTAGCAGGAGCAGGTTCGAGGGTCGACAGGCCGGTAGGGCTGGGGCCAAATCAGTTGGTGTCTTCCTCTTGTGAGCAGCTGCACAGGCAGGTCTTCTTGTTCTTCTTTCTTGTTTTGGAATCTGGAACTGAGGAAGGAAGGTTCAGGGAGCCCCTAAATACTGAATTTAGGGGTGGTTACAGGTAGGTAAGGGCAGGGACCAATGGGTCCCTTCCCTGGGGTGGGTACACCCCCTATTCTGCCACTCTCCAGTGGGAGGGGGGCAGGAGCCTGTCCCTGGTTGGCTGGGTCCCCCCATCCTCAAGATGGCGGGGACTAGAGTTTGTGCTTCACCTAGCCTCCCCCAACTTAGGGGTGGAGTTGGCAGAGGTGGGCAAGACCCATTTCCTGCCTCTCGTTTTCCCGCCGGTTCTCCCGCCAGAAGTGGGGGTAGAACCAGTGTGGACCAGTTTGCTGGGAGCAGCAAATGGTCTGGGGAAGCTCAAAAGGCAGCAGGCGGCGGCAGGGTACCTGTTTGGCAGGAGCCCAGGGCACACTCAGTCATAGCTCATCAGCAAAAAGTGGGGGCATACTCATGCAAGAAAGAGGGCACTTTTGTAGGAAAGTGGGTTTCTGTTGCAGTAACCCCCCACTTTTTGCCAGACTACTGATGCACTTTTTCCTGGTGTGCCCTGGATCCCTGCCAATCGGGTACCCAGGGCCTATGTTCTGTCCCTAAAACTGCATTGAATCCTAAACCCAATTGGCATCTCTGGCCACATGTCAGCCCCTGGTAAATGGTACCACAGGTACCCAGGGCACTGTGACCAGAGAAGGCCTCTAAGGGCTGCAGCACTTATTGTGCCACCCTTAGAGGCCCTGTACCCTGACACTCACACACTGCCTTTGCAGGCTGCGTGTCTTGGTGCAGATCAAAGAGAAGAGTCGACATGGCACACATCCCTGTGTGCCATGCCCACAAGCCACTGCCCTGGCATACATCAGTCACCCCTCTAGCTGGGTGCCCTATGCCAGTGGTGCGGGTACAGGTGCATGAGCCCTGTAACCCTACAGTGCCCAGGTCCATTCCTGGGCACTATGTGCAGTGCTGCCATTAAAAGTATATGGTACTGGGAGTTTCATTACGAACTCCACAGCACCATAATGGCTACACTGAAGAATGGGAAGTTTGGTATCAAACTTCTCAGCACATTAAACCCACACTGATGCCAGTGTGGGATTTAATGTAAAATGCATGACAGAGGGCATCTTAGAGATACCCCCTGAAACTCGACCAACTCCTAGTGACCTGACTGAGTGGCTGCTTAGGCTGCCACCACCAGACATGTTTCTGGATCCCTGGGTCGAGAGCTTGCTGCTCTCGGGGGCCTGAAACAATGCACATCCTGGGACGAGGTGCCAAGCCTCCTTCCCCAGGATGGGCAGGGTTCACGAAGAAGCTTCAAAGGCATACCGCCTTTGTGAGGCTCTCCAGACCACTTGCTGTACTCTGCAACTGGTCCCCACTGGTTCTACCCCCCACTTTGGGCGGGAGACCCGGCGGGAAAAACAGTGAGGAAGAGAGGTGTGCCATCTTGAGGATGGGGGGACCCAGCCAACCAAGGACATGCTCCTGCCCCCCTCCCAGTGGAGAGCAGCAGAATAGGGGGTGTACCCACCCCAGGGAAGGGACCCATTGGTCCCTGCCCTTTACCTACATGTAACGCCCCTAAATTCAGTATTTAGGGGCACCCTGAACCTTCCTTCCTCAGATTCCCGCAACCTAAGAAGAAAAAGGACGAAAGAAGACGCCCAGCAGAGGAGACTGCAGAGAACAACTGACTTGGCCCCGGCCCGTCTGCAGTTTCCAGAGATCCTGCGCCAAAAATAGTCTTGCCCTGCAGCCAGCGACCTCCAGAACCCTGGGGAGGACTGACTGCCTTCAACAAAGACCGGATCTCCTGTGAACAGCAGCTCTGTTCAAAAGAAACTCCAAACAAAGACTCCGAGCCTGCTGAGGAAAAAGAAACCCGACGCCTGGAACCACCACTGCACCCGTCGCCTACAGCCCGAGTTCAAGTGGCCCACTGGTCCCAGCGAGGTCCCCCAGCGCTCCAGAGTCCGAGTCCACCGTGGGTTGACCCCTCCAGGACTCCCCGACGTCGTCTGCCAACCGCGAGTGGCCGGTAAGGTGAAATCCGACCTCAAAAGATACCCCTGCATCCAGCCGCTCTGCGCCCTGGAGAAAGGAACCCGAGGTGCACCTACGTCCCCGAGCCCTCCAACTTACCTGCCCAGCTGTTGGTTCCTCCTGGAAGTCTTCCTGGACCGAGCCTGCAGCTGAAAACCAAAACCGAAAATCCCAATTGAAAACAGGGCACCCGACGCCAAAACAGCACTCTGCACCCGGCGGCCCCAGCGCCGCTGAGGGTGCACCTTTTGTGCTGGCTTGTTTCCCAACGTGCCCTGAGCTTAACCCTAGGAGCTTTGCTCCCACAACCCTGTGGCCTGCTTGCCAGCAGCCACCAACCGGAGTCCCCCTATCCTCCATAGGATAACATTGGGCCTCAACACTCTGCACCCGGCCGCCCTAGTGCCGCTGAGGGTGCAACAACAGTGCATCACTGACCCTGGGAGACCCCTGAGTCTAACCCCAGAACCCTAACTCAAAAGACCGATTACTTACCACATTTTCTCAACTGTTTTCAGGAAATGTCCCAGTGCTGAATCTAGGATCCAGCACTGAGTAAGAAAAAGTATCGATAACCTAACTTACCTGCTAAGTGAATTTCCTCCCATAGGATAACCTTGGTGATTCTATGTGAAAAAAGTTTCAAAGTGTCAACTTTTGAAATGCAATAATATTCTTTAAAAATCGTACAAACTACAAAAACGTAATTACTTACCTGTTGTAAGTAAATGTCCCAGTGCTGAATCTAGGAGTCCAGCGCTGGATTACAAAAGTAATGTTAAAGTAACTTACATGCAAATTGAATTTCCTTCCATAGGATAACATTGGTGGTTCTAGGTGAAAAAGTTTCTAAGTGTCAACTTTTGAAATGCAATAATATTCTTTAAAAATCGTACCTTTAACCAAAACGCATTTACTCACCTGTTTTCAGGAAATGTCCCAGGGCTGAATCTAGGATCCAGTCCTGTTAGCAAAAGTAATCTGAAAAGTAATTAACTGCATTTTACTTAAAAAGCCCATTCAATTGAAAGTACTATACCTGCAATGTGTTGCAAACTGCTTACTTAAAACTGTAACCAAAACCAGTACAAGTTACACTGCAATTTTGAACTGTGTTCATACAAGTAATTTACTACTGAAAAGTATTTTTATGCTTACCTGTGCCAGGCTTGCTTGGTTCTAGAAATAAAACAGTATATTTTTTTTATACTAAACAATTGGCCTAGAGTTCAGTTCTTGAGTGTGTGGATTCATTTGCTGACTGAGTGTGTACATCAAATGCTTTACACTGTCCTCTGATACGGCCTTACTGCTCGACCAAGCTACCACTTTGGAGAGTAAGGTTCTATTTAACTTTAACCTCTGCCAAACCTCTGGAGACTGCTGGACTCTGTACACACTGTACCTCACTTTGGTGCAGTATATACAGAGCCACTTTCTTACAACTTTCTCACACGAAGGGCTAAGAATAAGCCCGAAATGCATTGGGAACATGACCTACTACTACTGAGGATGTTTTATGTAAACTTCGTGCCTCATAAAAAGGCTTGGAATGGCATATCTGACGCATTAGAAACTTTGTTTTTGCATACATAATCGTCTCCCTTGTGACAGGAGAAGGACATTGAATCAAATGAAATGGTTGAATACTTACAATAAAATTGTTTGAACGTGGAAATCTTGTGGTATATTTTTGAACACCATCAGGAATCAGCTGTGCGTCCGGAATAGAGTTACTTCGCTCGAAGTTTGATGTAAGAATTGACTTTGACACTGTAGGGTTACAGGGCTCATGCACCTGTACCCTCACCACTGGTATAGTGCACCCAGCTAGAGGGGTGACTGACCTATGCCAGGGCAGTGGGTTGCAGGCATGGCACACAGACGTGTGCCATGTCGACTCTTCACTTTGTTCTGCACCAAAACTCGCAGCCGGCAAAGGCAGTGTGTGAGTGTAATGGTACAGGACCTCTAAGGGTGGCACAAAGTGCTGCAGCCCTTAGAGGCCTTCTCTGGTCACAGTGCCCTGGGTACCTGTGGTACCATTTACCAGGAGCTGACCTGTGGCCAGAGATGCCAATTGGGTTTAGGCTTCAATGCAGTTTTAGGTAAATAACATAGGCCCTGGGTACCTGATTAGCTGTAGCCCAAGCAACACTCAGTCAAAGCACATCAGCAATTCAGCAAAAAGTGGGGGCAACCATGCAGAAAGAGGGCACTTTCTCACAGTAGTGTGGCAAAAAGTGGGGGGGGTTACTGCAACAGAAACCCAGCTTCTCACACCAGTACGACAACTGGACCTTCTGCCCTTCCAGAAACCCTGCAAGGCCACTATGAAACCCCAGGGACCTTTCAGCCTTCACTCAATCGCCAAGAACCTCCCTTTGGGCTAGAGGCTCTAGTCGTTGGTGTCCGCCGGTACAGGAGCTGCAGCAGTTGAAGACCTGCTCTTGTCGATGCGACTCACTGCTGCAAAATAACCCCACGATCACAGTGGTAGAGGACTAGCAGTTGTCAACGTAACTCTGCCCTGCCAGAAGAAAGCACCGCAGCTGGATGACTTGGAGGGATTCTCTTGGCTCAGCTACCCAAGCTGCTCACAGTTCCGTTCCGAGAGCCCTGCACCCTCCTGCCAATGGCCCTTTCAGCCTCCTCCTGCTATACTGTGTGCACGACTGCTGCCTCTCGGTGACGGTCCGACCCCGGCGGAACTCCTCCATCCCTTGTGCATCTCCACCCCTACCCTGACTGCTGGGTTGGCAGTGCCTCCATTCGAGCTACAGTAACTTGCTAACAACGACCGCGACTGTAACGGTGTTGGCGGCTTACTATTGAACTTTATTGCTCTCCACTGACCACAAGGGTAGATATCATTGCCAGTACCGACCGTCACAGTGTAGATACTGCATCCCGCACCTCTTCGGATGCTCCCAGTCTCCATTGACTAACACTGGGTTCAGTGACCTCTGCACCCGGCCGCCCCAGTGCCGCTGGTGGTACCTACCTTAAACTGAACCTTGCCCAGTGTTAGTCTAAACCCTCGAAGACTGGAAGAGTAAGTCGTGTAGTTAACCGTTAATGCATAAGTTTTCCTCCCATAGGATTGCATTTCTTATCCTATTGCATACAAAAGTCTGTCTATTTCTATTGCAAAGTTCTACTCTTCTAAACGGATATCACTAAAATATTTCTATTACTGTAAAGCATTGTTTACTGACTTGCAAAACAATTCCTATTGCATTTGAAAAGTATTGCTACTTTTAAACTGTTACTTACTGGCAATTGAGTTTCTCTTGGTTCTAAAAATGAAATAACAAAGTAATAATTTTTGATACAATGCAATTGGTCTGGATTCAATCTTTGAGTGTGTGCAATCATTTCTTGCCTGTGTGTACAATAAACGCTTAACACAGCCCTCTGATATGCTTAACTGCTCGACCACAGTACCACAAAAAGAGCTTTTAGTATTTTCTACTTTAGCCTCTGTATGCCGCTGGGCATCGAGTGGACTCTGTGCACACTATACCTTACTTTGGTTTAGTATATACAGAGCCAGCTTCCGACAGGCGGGTGCTGACAAACTCCTGACTCCCCCGCTCCTCCCACCACCCGTCCCAGGGGGCTCTTCACCAGGCTCACTGCAGGCTTCCGGGACCCACATGAGGGAAGTACACTTATTTATGGTGCCTCGGTTCCTCTGCAGCCTCTGATGCTCCGCAGCTGTGCCTTTTTATCCTAGGCTGGCCGAAAGCAGGGAGCCGGCACTCTCACCACGGAAGTCTGGCTCCAGCACTTGCCATTATTTGCTGGTCTGGCTGCAGAGCAGGCTCGCCCCAGCGCAACGCCAACAGTAGGCCCCGGCCCGCTTCTTGTCCCAGATTCTGGCGCACTCCGCTCTGCAGGGAAATTCACGGGCCAGTTCCTTTCCAATCACGTTTATAAAGGTGGTACTCGGCAGCTCAGGCGTAGACGGGCTCTCTTGCGGCAGGATAAGAGTCTGCCTACTGCAGTGGCCGGCAGAGCCTCACCCGAAAGTGGGCATCTTGCAGCATGTCTCTCTGGTGCCCATCCAGGCTGCCATTTTAGAGTACTGCTATACGCGTTTATGAAAGAGAATTGTCTGCCTCTTAGGCAAGATTTCGTTAATGTATAAATTGTGCAGACTTGCCTGCATGATTCATTAATGTTAAGCCCTTACTTATGAGAGCAACCATCTTTAAGGATATAAATTCACCGACAACAATTTACAACTTGAAGAGAAGGGTTTTGTTAAATTTCTCTGCAACTTTCAATCCCATTTCTCTTATGCCCCAGTTAGTAAAGATTATTTTATGCGTGCCAGGATTTACAATAAAATAAAAATTCAGAATCCGTGTAAAACATTTCCTGGCAATATGAAAATAAACTCGGGCCGAGTCTTAGTCACTTAGATGCAGCTGCAGGTAAATGACTTTGTAACAGTGGAGATTTAAGACTCCGGATTTGACGGAAGTAGGCCTCCTGGAAACCGAACTCCTAGCAACTTTGTGAATTACATTTACTCATGAACAAAAATACACACACATCTGTTCTTGAGAAAATATGATGAGCAATTGAACAATTTTCTGTACACCGTCCTTTTCCCCATCTTGACAAATGTTTTACTCATGCACTAGTCGGGAGCAAATTTCCAAATGTTTTAAGTGTGGAAGAGATTGGAGTGGAGCTGGTGAAAATACCCTCAAACATGTAAGTTTGTGGGTTTTCATAGGCTCACAGGGAATTCCAGCGGTGGAACAACTTCTTCCTGACCACTTGTAGGCCCCATTTGTAGTTTGCAGAAAGGTGGCAAAATCAAAGTCTTGCTAAAAAAACAAACCCTGATATATCGGCACTGCCATGAGTAGAGAGGGAGTTACCACAGTTCTGATGAGAATTGGGCCACACTTTTTTACCTAAATACACGGCACAAAAAGGGACAAATTGATTTTTTTCTTTTTTCTTTTACTTTTTACAGGACAAGTAGATTTATGAAGCATCATAGTCCAGTATATATTTTATTAAATTCCACACAAGCTTAAAGCTCAGTTAAAAAATGTTACCTTAGTTGATAAGAATGAGCGATCAGAGAAAAACACTTGTTCCCTCTGGGTTATGGTTGTTCCATGTCTACAAGGGCTATCTTGAAATGTCTATTTGTGTTCTATGTTGTACAAATGATATCCAGCATGCAGCTGTTTTACATTGTTTCATCAGGGTGCATGCTTTGTCAACAAGACAATGTGTCATAGCTAATGTACTGTGGAGATTCTTTATGAGCAACTCCTGTCTGGGACAAGTCATTGATATTATGTTACTCTTGTAAGTGTGCATTGTTTGCAGTCTTCAGGAATGGATATGTGGACTAACCAGTTTGACATATTCATGCATTGCCCCTGTATTTTTGATTTTGCTTTACACCTTATGTGGACAGTCTTGAAGAGAGAATTGTTTTCTCCATGCAGGTCGCTCAGATATACCAGAGTATCGAGTTTACCCGCTTGGCTACCATGGTCCCGTTTGTGGATGCCTTTCAGCTGGAGCGCTGCGTAGTGGACGCGGCCAGGCATTGTGACTTGCAGGTGAGTGTTTGAAGAACAAAGTTTCTGTATTGTAGGATCTTAATTGATGGTCATAGGTGCTGGAATAATTCCCCTCTGCGAGCGCGGGCACGACAACAAGGAAACGCCCTTCATCAAGGAGGGCTTTGTAAACCTGTTGGCTGGAATCCTAAAAGGGCCTAATTTTTCATGAATGTTCATAGATCTCTTCAAACTATGTTTGATGTTAGAACTGGATTGCAACATTTATGTGCAGAAAGAAGAACCCCTTATCAGAAAAGAACCGTATAAGAAATGCAGCCTGTTAGCCTCCTTTTTAGGTCTCGCCTGAGCCAGCGCTTAGCGCTGCTCTCGGCGAGAGTTTTAGTAAGCGGGTTTTGGAAGTGCAAACAGCAGTGGCTTTTGCTGGTGACCAGCTTGCGTTCACGCGAGCGTGCACGCGCGCAGCCGCCATCTGTATTTCCTCCGTCACAAGTCATTAAGTGCATCGCAATCCCTTTCACGGCTTTGCGGCCGCGCGGCCGTGCCAATGCTTGTTTCTATTTGTTTACTTTTGCTATAATCGCGGCACCCGCGCTTTACTTTTAATGTTAAAAGTAAAGCACGGGTGCCACGATTATAGCAAAGTAACAAGCAAATGGTGTAGCCAATAGGTCTCGCTTTTGGGACCTTATAAGTATTTAGTTATGCAACTGTTGCATGGCTAAACACTTATAAGGTCCCAAAGGCGAGACCTATTGGCTATGCCAATGCTTGTTTTAGTCTCTGTTTAATGTAAGTCTATCGCATTCAGAGCCTGGGAGGAACCCCTTCCCAGAATGCCTTGTAGTGGGAGACTCTTTTCTGAGTTCATTTTTTCTGGCTCTTGTGAGAAGAATCTCAGGGCGGCTACTGAGTTTATTTACCTCAAATGTTCAGATTTCTATTCTTGATAGTGTGGCATCTGCAAATAGATGTTCAGAAACATTTGGAAGACAGGGAAGGCATCAGGTTAAGAGGCATGTTGAAAGACACAAGGGTAGAAGAGGAGAGAAAAAAGAAACTAGAGAGATTAGCCTCCTGACCTGTTTCTCTCCTACCTGCTGGAAAGGACAATCACAGAAGCAGATCCAAAGAGAAAGTGTGATAAAAGACTTCACTCTCAATAACAATGAAGCGTGACGTGAATATTGCCAAAAAAGCGATTGGGACAGTCCCCACCCACCGGCTCGCCATTGAAGAAAGGATCAATGACCACACATCAACACTCTGGAGTGGTCAACGTTGATGATGAAAAAACGCTGCCATCGCTCTTCACCATCGACTTTGAGAAATCACAGATTGCCGTTCCACACACCTTTGACGCCAGAAGGGCACAGTTGACAAAAAGACAAACTCCTTTCACTTACTTGAGTCAAGCGTGGTCCATCCTCCCATCCACAGTACGTTCCATCCATTCAGCATCTTCTCTGACTGTACTATCTTAACCTGTGGAAGAACGTTCATCATCCACTAACAAGAGATACACAGGAAATGATCGGCTTCCCCGGCCCGTTTTTGTCTATGCATCTGCCACCCTTTCCGTACCATCCTATTACCCCTATAATTTCTTTTGAGGACCCAGTGCAAACTCTTGTCATCAAGAATGCCTTCAAAGGCAACCTCTGTATCTCCATTGTGACAATAGAAACAATCCTCCGCACAGAAATCACAAAGGAGTATTCCAGCTTCACCTCACGGCTTTCTTTGTCTTGAGGTACAAGGTCGTACACAAGGTCTCATTCTCCTTGTTCTGATAATGACTGTAAGGAAGTGGGCTTTTTGCAGTGTTACCCGGACTTTTCCCCCCTTTTTTGAATACTAGGTACTGGTGTAATGACTCTGAAATGTCCTGAGCCCTGCTAAACAGGCCTCCGTGCATGTGCTTTGACTGTTAAAATGGTGCATGGTTAATTGGCTTGTCTTCAATAGTCATAGCCTAACTTGCTTGTAAGTCCCTAGTACATGGTACCAGGGGTACCCAGGGTCTATTAGTGTTCCCCCAGGGCTGCAGCACTTTTTCTGCCACCCTGAGTACAACAAGGTAAACAATGGCCCCTACTCTGCCCCTGCAGACTGGAAGGCCAGTTTAAAACTGCTAACTCGACTTTGCCATTTAAAGTAATGGAAAAAGCCCAAACCTCCCTTTTTAATGTATGCAAGTAACCCCAACGGCAGGCCTAGTGAGCCCTAAGGCAGGGTGCTGTATTTTAAAAGGTGGAACATTTACTTTTACATGCTACAGAAGTAAAAACCCATAATTGTCGTTTTTACAGTAGAAAGGCTAGTAGTCCCATTGGCAAGTAGAGACTTGCAGGCTGGCACCCCAGCCCTACTAACTTCTGAAAGGGACTATTAAGGTTGAAACTGTTTGGTATCAAAAGAATCGGTGCATTAAATTCGATTTAATGGTTAAATCGAATTTAATGTCACTGATGTGCTAAGTGCAACTCTAGAAGTTGCTGCTTTAGTTGCCCATGGTTTCCAGTGCCTGTTTACTGATGTACACAGGGCTTGGTGAGGCGAAGGAGCTTCGATTGTCGAGAGACTGAGTCTCGCCATGTTGGGGGTGGGCAGAATGGTGCATCCTGGGATAGGCAGATGCCACACTTCCCAGGAAGTGGACATCAGGAGGGAGGGTACCTGGTAGCCCATTGGCTACCAACTGCATCCTACCCTGACAGCATTTTCTGAAGATAAATATGGCACCCAGAATTCAGATTTCACCGATTTGGAAGGAGGACTGCACCTGGTGGCCAGGGAAGACCGGGACTGTGCCTGCTGTGTCCTGCTCAAAGATAAGCTGTCTCTTGAGCCCAGTCAAGTCAAGAGTCTCCAAGGGCCAGCCGACTGTCCTCCTTTTCGCAGCACAGAGATTCAACAGCTGAAGAAGCCTGCTGGGGCAAGTTGGTAGCCCGAAGTCTTAGTCGCTAGCACCGCTGCCATGCAGCACCAAGGGCCTAGATCCGACGCAGAGTTTTGCACCCAAGTTTGCTGAGCCCGGGAGTGCTGTCGCAGGGCTGCTGGTACTCCCAGCTGGTGAGTTATCTACCCAGGAAGGATTAGCCTGTGACCGCCACACTGGGCTTCTGGTAGTTCAGTGGTGACTGGACTTCAACCAGATGGGAGATGACCTTGTGGGACGTCGACCCTGCAATCGGGACCCCCTACCATCTTCGTGGACAGAGGAACACTTGCAGAAAGATCCCCTTCAACCACAGCACAGCCGTAGCACCTTAGGAGCATCTTCACCATCTTTCAACCCTTGCATCAGGCCCACTACATAAGAATCTATTGCAACACAGATAAAGTGCCCGGAACTGCCGAAGGGCTGCTTCTCCTGTGTAGGTAACTGTTCCTGAGGAACTTGCTAGTACCCCTGACTAGCTCCCTACTGGAGTTGGTTGCCCCAAGAACTTCTAACTGACCGCTTTGACACTTAGCCACTTTTTTATTTTAAAGTTTAAGTGTCAAATTTGTTGACTTTGCCAAGGCTTGTTCGCGATTGAGTGAAATTGCTTGGATTTATTATTGCTTGTAAAATCAATTTCTCCGGAACCCTCTGTGGATTTTTCATTGTAGTGTCTAAATTCTTATAAAAAATAGTCCATTTTTATAAATTGAGGTCAGATTTCGTCAATGTAGTGTTGATTTCTTATTCAATTGTTTTGGTGCTGTTTAAATGCTTTACACTTGTTCCTCTGTGTAAGCCTTGCTGCTCAGTGCCACAGCTACCGAGGGTTGAGCTGAAGGTTTGACAGACGAAACCCAAGGGTCTTATAGGGGTAGGTAAGTGTATTAGATGGTGAGGTTGCACAACCACACCATATAATGCAACCAATTTCCTGACACTGACCTATTGTAGGAAAGGACCTCTTTTTGACATGGTTACCCCTGCTTTTTGCCCACTGGTACTGATGCTTTTTGATTGCAAGTGCTCTGGGTCCCTGCTAATGATGACCCAGTGCTCTTTCCCTTAAACAAGACAAATGTTGATTGTAAACTAATTGGGAAGGACTTTAGCACTCCTGTAAGTTCCTGGTATGTGGTACCCAGGGCATGGGTACTAAAGACGGTCTCTAAGGGTTGCAGCATGTATTGTGCCAACCTAAGGGGCCCATACACAAACTGCATGCAGATTGCCATTGCAGGATGCGTGAAATGGTGAAAACCATTCTGAAAACACGACATTGCTCACTCCCTGTGTGCAGTGCCATAGTAAACTACATGTACTATATGTAAGTCACCCCTACAGCAGGCATTTAGAACCCTAAGGCAGGGTGCATTATATTAGATGTGAGGGAACACCTGCATTAGCAGATATGCCCCCGTGATGCCTAGCTCCATTGCTAGGCATTGCAAGTGATAAGGACGCTTTTTTAAATGTATGTACTGGGCACAAGTTACCCAGCTACATAATGGCTTCAATGAAAATAATGGTGTTTGGTATCAAACACCTCTTCTTAATAAATCCATACAGATGCTAGTATCGGTTTTATGAAGACATGTTCCAAGAGGGCACCTTAGAGGTGCCCCCTGTAACCCTACTAGTCACATAGTGTGTAGGCTGACTGGTATCTTTCAGCCTGCCATCACAAACTAGTTTCTGACCCCCAGCAAGGGAGAGCCTACGGTCTCGGAGGTCAGGAACAATGCCTGCTTGGTGAATTGGCATCTCAAGGCCAGAGGCTTCAAAGTTTCTGTTGCCTTTGATATGCGACCCCGGCTTCCCCCCCCAGACCTGGGGAATGCCACCCCTGCTCTGGTGCCCATTTAGAACCAGAGCAGGCGGGAAATTAGATATTTAGCAGGCGTGTTTCACTCTCAGGCTAGTTACACCCCTAAGGTAGGATACCTGAAGTGAACAGCCAAAGGGTTTCACCATCTTGAATTTTGGTGAAATATGGACTTCTGGGTCAGGATTATGTCCACTCCCCACAGGTAGTGGTCATATAGGGGGGTGTAGTCTCTTTAGTGGTAGGTAGCCCACTGACTACTATACTCCCCTAAACGCCCCTAAATTAAGTATTTAGGGGTTCCCCCGACACCAGGTCCTCAGATTCGACTTCCTGGAAACTGTGAAGAGGACAAAGAAGAGGCGACACTATGAGAACTAAGGTCTGTAGGAAGCTGGGTTTCTGTCGCAGTAACCCCCCTACGTTTTGCAGACTACTTTGACTTGATGTGCCCTGGGTCCCTATCAATCGGGTTCCCAGGGCCTGTGTTCTTTTCCAAAACTGTACCTTGTACCCCCAATTGGCACCTCTCTGGCCACTTGTCAGTCCCTTGTAAAAGGTACCATGGTTACCCAGGGCACTGTGGCCAGGGAAGGCCTCCAAGGGCTGCAGCACTTATTGTGCCACCCTTAGAGGCCCTGTACCTTTACACACACACACACACACACACACACACACACACACACACACACACACACACACTCACTCTGCCCTGGCATTGGTCAGCCACCCCTCTAGCTGGGTGCACTATACCAGTGTTGAGGGCACTGGTGCATGAGCCCTGTACTCCTACAGTGTCTAGACCAATTCTTAGACTTTGTAAGTGCAGTGCTGCCATTAAGAGTATATAGTGCTGGGAGTTTGTCATTACGAACTCCACAGCACCATAATGGCTTTACTGACAACTGGGAAGTTTGGTATCAAACTTCTCAGCACATTAAATCCACACTGATGCCAGTGTGGGATTTAATGAAAAATGCACACAGATGGCATCTTGGAGATGCCCCCTGAAAAACGACCAGCCTCTTTTGGGTTCCCTGACTGGTACACACCAGCTTGCCACCACAAGACATGTTTCTGGACCCCTGAGGTGGGAGCCTTCGCTCCTTGAGCCCAGAAACAAAGCCTTTCCTGGGCGGAGGTGTTCACACCTTCCCCAGGCCAGGAAGAGCCATCTGTGGCAGTGGAGCTTAAAAGGCCTTGCCGCCTTTGTAATACGACCCCCAGCCTCTCCTGCCTTCCCGTCTCCCCTCCTTTTCGGCGGTAAGACAGGTGGGAAAAATTAGTCAGCCCAGAAGGTGTGCCAACTAATACCAACCCCACCCCTCAGGTGGGGGAGGCGAGGTGAAGCCCACTATTCAGTGCAGATGGCAGGCACTCCCTAATCAGGATTAGAGATAGTGTGCTTACCCCACGTAGGGGGTTGGGCACAAAGGGTGTAGTCATCCTAAGGTCAGTAGCCCATTGGCTACTGACCTCGAGACTCCTAAAACGCCCCCTAAATACAGTATTTAGGGGGCAGCCCTGAACCAAGAAGGCAGATTTCCACAACCTACGAAGGAGGACGAAAGAAGACTCCCAGCAGAGGAGACTGCAGAGAACTGACTTGGCCCCAGCCCTACTGGCTCGTCTGCAGTATCCAGAAATCCTGCCCCAAGAGTCGCCTTGTCCTGCAGCCAGTGACCTCCAGAACCCTGGGAGGACTGACTGCCTTCAACAAAGACCGGATCTCCTGTGAACAGCAGCTCTGTTCAAAAGAAACTCCCAAGACAGGCTCTGAGCCTGCTGAGGACAAACAAACCCGACGCCTGGAACCACCACTGCGCCTGTCGCCTTCGGCCCGAGTTAAAGTGGCCCACCGGTCCCAGCGAGGTCCCCAGCGCTCCAGAGTCTGAGTCCACCGTGGGTTGACCCCTCCAGGACTCCCCGACATCACCTGCAGCCTCTGCACGAGCAGATATGCCCCTACAATGTTGGGGCCTATTCGTTAATATTGTAACTTCCAGGGAAACCATAGAGAGTACATGGGCCAGAAACTCAACAACTTGAGTTCCACAGCACCATGATGGCTTAACTAAACACAGGAGTGTTTGGTACCAAACTACTTCTCTAAATAAACCCACACCGATGTCCGTGCTGGATTTATTGGACCATGTACTCCGAGGCGTCTCAGAGGTGCCCTCGAAACCCTACCAACTCTGGTGTGGTCACAGACTGGCTGTAGGCAGCCTGCCACCACCAGACCTGTTTCTGGACCCCTGGATCGAGAGCCTCAACTCTCTGGGACCAGAAACCATGCATATCCTGGGCGGAGGTGTTACACCTACTACCCCATGATGGCCTGGTGCACGTAGAGGGAAGCTTCAAAGGCCTGTCGCCTTTGTAATGCGACCCCAGCCTCTGCTGCTAGCAGAAGATGGCAGCCCCCAGTTTACACCCCTACTTTGTGCGGGAAAACCGGCAGGAAAATTTAAAAAGAGTAGGTGGTGTGCCTACCTCTGCCAACTCCACCTCTAAGGTGGGGGAGGCGAGGTGAAGCACAACTTTCATTCTCTGCCATCTTGAAGATGGGGGCACCCCTCCAATCAGGGCTAGGTCTATGCCCCCCACAGGAGGGTGGCATAATAGAGGGTGTAGTCACCCCAGGTAAGGTGCCCATTGGCCCTAGCTGCTACTCCCCTAAACGGCCTCCTAAATTTAGTATTTAGGGGGCTACCCCAGACATGGAAACTAAATCTGCGATGACCTAAAAAGGAAGAAGACGACCCTGCAGAGAAGACTGAATGACGGCCTTGGCCCCAGCCCTACCGGCCTGTCTCCAACGTTTGCGAACCTGCAACCTGTCTTGCAGGCAGCGACCTCTGAAACCCCTGGTAGGACTACTGCCTTCGAAAAAGACTCAAATCTCCAGTAGAAAGCGGACCTGTCCTGAAGAAACCTACTCCAAGGACTCCGGATCTGGGCGGATCCATGTCTCCTGCCCACTCTGCACCCGACGTCCGTGGCCCGAGCCTAAGTGGCTCACCTGTGTAGTGAAGTCTCCCCTGCGATCCTGACCTCGTGTCCAGCTTTGGCTGACCTCTCCTGCCCTCCACGACTGTGCCTGCAGTGTGAATCCAGAGGCTCCCCCCCCCGAGCTGAACTGACTGTGCCCCTACGACCCACTACAGCTCTACTTACCTCTGCTGTCGTTGGTCTTCCTCCTGCAACCTCCGGTGCCCTGCCTGTAGCCTCTTTGCCGAAAGAAGAATCCCCATTGAAAAGCATTTGGCTCCCGATGTCGAAATTGCACCCTGCACCCGGCCGCCCCTGTGCTGCTGCGGGTGTGTGTTTTGTGCCCCCCCCCACCCCCCCTTCTGCTTAACCTAACCCCCAAAGCTTGGCCCCTGCAACAGATCCATTTACCTGCAAACAGCTTGGTTCCAGGCACCCCCTGTCTGCTTTGGGCCAAACTCCGAATTTGACCTCTGCATCTGGCCGCTGGTGGTGCAGTTTTGGTACTCACCTGACCCATGGCCCCTGCTGACTTTTGGCTCCAAAGACTATATTTGTAAGTGCAGTACTTACCTGTTTAACCGCAAAATTGTTTCCCCCATAGGGTAACATTGGACTGCGCTTAAAAGTTTCTAAGTGTCGATTTTTTTTAAAGTGATAAGTATTTTCAATTAAAAACACTTACCTCACTGCGAAGACCTTGGTCTTCAAATAAAATGCAAACAAAGTATATTTTTCTAAAATTGGTCTGGATCTCCTTCTTGAGTAGTTTATCGATCATTGTTGTGCAATAAATTTCTTGCACTCCTCATTAGTCCGAAGGCTGCTCGCCACACTACCACTAATAGAGCTCTTTGGGTTTTACATTGAGCCCTGTACACTTTTGGGGAATCCCTGGTCTCTGTGCATGGTATTACCACGTATTGGCAGTATCATATACAGAGCCAGTTTCCTACAACCAAGGTGTACCAAAACACCCAATTGGAGCCTAAACGTAGTTCAAACACAACTGACTAGAGACCCCTTTGAACCACTCCCCAGGAGATCACTAATGTTTGTGACACTAAAGATATCCTGCATAGCAATGTCATTGCAATTAGGAAGGCTAAGTGAGCTGCAAGCACTTACCATCCAGAAACCATACCTGCAAATACCGAAGGACATGGTAGTCATAAGAACCAACTCACGCTTCGTGCCAAAAGTCATATCACAGTTTCACATAAACCAGGCAGTTCAAGTATCTAGCTTCTTTGAAAAACCAAAGACTCGAGCCGGAAGAGCCCTACGTATGCTGGCAGAGTAATAATGTATTACCTGGAGAGAACAGAAAAAATCAGAAAAGTGAAACCATTCTTTGAATTGTTCTCAGACAAGGGCAAAGAGATGCCAGTTACCAAGAACACCATCGCGAGGTGGATAGCCGAGAAAAACCAAATATGTCACAAAAAGGGCTGGTATGCAACTGGCAACAGAGCCAGGAGCACACTCCACAAGAATGAAAGGAGTGACCTTAGCCTTCCCTGTGAACATCCCAGTAAGTGACATATGCATGGCAGCCACATGGTTGTCAGTCCACACGTTCACAAAACATTACTGCATAGATTTCCAGGTGAATAGGAAGTCCCAGGTGGGACAAAAAGTACTAAAACATTTGTTTACAAGCTCAACCTCCTGTCTACCCCAACCACTACAATGATTAAACTACTAAAATCAATGCACAGCATGTAAATCCAGAAGAGATTCACGCTGCAAAACAAAATTGTTACTTACCGGTAGGAGAAGTTTTGCTGCTTCCACCTGTCTCCCCAGGAAATGAGGCGAGACAAAAAGAAAATAACAAGTAATAGTACAAATGAAGTGGAAACCTACGGGAAATTACAATGGACCAGCAATAGCCAGAAAAAATAATCTGAAAAGGACAACCACAAACGGGCTTTCAGGGCAGGCGTCCGACGTCAAGAGAAGGCTGGACTAGACCCCAAACGGTGGCAACAGACGACCCGCCCCCCCCCAAAAAAAAAAACAGCGGAGACTGCAGAGGGAGAGTTCCAGACCCAACTGCTAGATGGTAGAATAATGTACAGCACAGTATGTAATCCAGAAAATTCTTTAAGCAGCAAAACTGCTCCTACTGGTTAGTAACCATTTTGTTTAGACTGAATTGAAGAATGGCTGGGCATGGAGTTTAGTCATTGCCTCTTTTGGAAATTAGAGCTCATAGGCTCATTCATGTTGATGTATAGCATTACTTCAATGCTGCTCAGGAAAGTTTTTAAACCCGCCACTTTTTCTTTTAACTCCAGATAGCCAGTACAGTGGAGATGTTCGCAAAAAAACCCTATCATTTTCCAGAGAGTTGCAGCAAATGAAGCAGTTGAATAGTAGCTTTCCCCTCCTAACCTGTCCTTACTTCTCTCCCTCTTCTCAGGTGCGTCTTGATCATACAACTCGATCACTCGGCTTTGGCTCGGACCTAAACTACTCTGCTAGGGAAGATGCACCAGTGGGACCTTTTCTCCAGAACATGCCTTCTGAACACATACGGAGCCAGTTGACTGCAATGTCTTCTGTTCTAACGAAAGCTGTTGCGGTTATTAAACCAGCGCACATACTGGTAAGTGTGGGAGTTCAGAAATTAATTTCATAATGGTTAATTTCAAAATCCCTCTGTGATTCAGCTTGGGTATTCTTTGCCTTTAACACCACAGTAAATGAACTAAACTGTAGAAGTAGTCCTTTACTTTTACATGTTCTTGAGCTTCAAAGGATTTTGTTTTCTGAGAAATTAGCTGTTTGTCAATGTGTGAACAAGGCAAGCCCCGGTAAGTAGGGGAAACTAGACAACAGGAACGCTCTATTCCTGGCTATAGGTTAAATTTGTGCTCCGACTCAGAGCACCATTTTAGTTGAGGCAGGGTGTAATTGGAGTCGGGCTACTGCTGGAGACAATTTGAAATTATATCATCGTGGTAGGTGATCTGATAGACATCTAGCCGCATATTCCTTACCTAACAATTTCCCAGGTGTCAGTCTGGAACCGGAAGACTTTTGCTTGAGCAATACCCTTGCGTGCCGGTAGGTGTCATCGATCAGCTCTGCGTGACGTTGACGTCTGTGTTGTCTGCGCCGGAAGTGGCGTCCGTGCCACTTATATTGGCGCCACCTTGGTGCGCTGGCGTCAATTCTTTTCTTTCTGCGCCAGCTAGTGCAGATCTGTTAAGAGAGCTACGCTCTGTCACTTTTGACAGGCTTTTTTGACGTTTTGTCAACGATTTTTGGTGTGTAGGTTTTTTCCCTCAATGTCTAAGAAGACTTCTGAATTCAAACTGTGCAGCGCCTGCCAACTTGCCATGTCTGTGATGGATCCACACTTATTTTTGTCTCTGGTGCCTGAAGCGCGACCACAACTCCAAGTCGTGCTCTGACTGCCGGTCCATGGCTCCGAAGGCTTTGAGGGAGTGGTCCCTGAAGCTGGTTGTGGCCCGGCATTTAGCTCCATGCCGTTCACCCCGGAGATCTTTCCCAGTTGAGAGGAAAGTCCAGGCACCGCTGTGGGAGTCCTCGTCCCCCCGCTCGAAGTTGGCAGGGTATGCCCAGACGTGGGTCCCTTGCTCACTTTGCCACTGGATTCAAGTTAGCCTGGCTGAAGAGGGGTGTTACCCCGAAACCGGTCCCAGGATGCTTGTTTCCGGTTCAGGGAAGACCTGGCTTGGCAGTTCGGGCTGGACTGTTCCCATGAGGCACAGGGTCAAGACAGATTTGCATATATAGCTGGGTCTGAATTGAGGTGGCGAAGTGAGCTAAAGAACGATGATGTATTCAACCCAGATCTGTGACTGGGGTTGAGTGTCTGAAAAGTTTCCACGCTCCATCCATTATCTCCTTGTGTTTGCTTTGTCCCATTCTTATCCTATACTTATCCCCAAGGAGCTGGATCCGGCGCCAACGGCACGCTTGTGTCCTAGTTCTGTTCCGCAGCCTTATTTTGAGGGACTAAGACTGTAAGAGGATTGGGAGGGGGTCGCTGGACCCTTTACAAGACTAGCCTGAGTACGAATTGGACTGGTATGAGGAATTTGGTGAGGACAGCGAACTGGGTACCTCCCAGATTCTGGCCTGCTTTCTCCCCCTACCGTGGCTACAGAGGAGGCAGTTTCATATGCTGTCATGGTGAGAAGGGCAGCTGGGGTCCTGGACCTTCAGCTCCCTCTGGTGGAAGAAGGTTCTAGGCGCAGATTCCTTACCGAACCACCCTGCCTGCCTGCCTGCACTGCGGACAGGTTTTTAGGGCCAGGGATACCTTTCAGGGCCCTAGTTGTTCTAAACACCACTTCAGTGCACTTCATGACTTCGTTCTCCTGGCGTGTAAAGTCGTGTAAAAGTAACTTACGTCAGCGCGCTGAGGTGGCGCCTATACAGGTGACTTGCACTTCACTTCCAACGTGGATGCATCCGATTACGCCACGCGCAGCCGACCGACGCTACCTACCTGCGTTCAAGGGTATTGCTTGAGCAAAAGTCTTCCGGATCCAGCCTGACGCCTGGGAAATTCTAAGGGAAGGAATCTGCGGCAAGATTTTGTCTCTACCAGATAAGGTGTTACCGAAGGTAAGTAACTTGCCCTTTGTTAGTAATCATACTTTTTAATCCGGAAGAAAATGAAGATGGGTGATATCACTTGATCACATTTTTCATCTGTACTCAACAGCACCTATTCATAATTTTGTTTAAAAAAAAAAAAAAAAAAAAATAGTCTTGTGTACTATATTGACTTGCGCGCAGGAGAAACAGAAGGTAAATTAGCATTGTACCTGCCTCGTTAGCTACTGTTGCTGGTCCCCTTTACACAAACCAATTGGTGAGCCAGTAACAAAAGGCCGTCAAGCTCTGGAAAAATATACTATCTTAAATAGTTTTTCTGCAGTTGGTGGTAGCTTATTGTATGTTCACATTAAGTTTCACCATTTAGTCCAATGTGGTTAAAAAAAAAGTTTACTTTTTTCTGAAAATCTTTGTTTCTAGATCAGAAAAAGGGTAGAGTAGTTTTAGAGGCTGATTATCCACTAAAACTGTGCCTACATTTATCTCTTGCTAGGAAGGGAAAGTGATTGTGCGGACCCAGGTTATTGAACCTGCTACTTTTTTCAGCCATGTTTCATGGACGGTTTGAAGCTTGTGCTTGATCCATTTATCAGTGTTCAATTTTTATTCTCCTCCAAAAAGTAGCACTTTGGAGTGCATGAAAAATGGAATTGGCCTGTCATTTTTTCAATTGGTCATTTGTCTATTTAACAAGTCTAGTTAGACAAAAGTATAGTGAGGAGGTGGAGCACTGGTTCCTAGCTTGCTAAGTGTTCTCTGCTTTTTATGCTTCAGAATGTGGTTGACTTGAAACTAATTATTCTTTATAATGTCTTCTACTTTCAGCAAGAGAAGGAGGAGCAGCGTCAACTGGCAGTCACTTCTTACTTGAAAAGCTCACGAAAGGAGCACCAACGCATCCTTGCTCGTCGACAGACCATCGAGGAACGCAAGGAGCGCTTGGAGAACTTGAACATCCAGCGTGAGAAGGAGGAGCTTGAGCAGCGTGAAGCAGAGCAATTAAAGGTGCGAAAGGCCGAGGAGGAGCGACTCCGCCAGGAGGCCAAGGAGCGGGAGAAGGAACGCATCCTGCAGGAGCATGAGCAGATCAAGAAGAAAACCGTGCGTGAGCGGTTGGAGCAGATTAAAAAGACTGAACTGGGAGCCAAAGCCTTCAAGGACATCGATATTGAGGTGCGTTGCTTTTGGACAAGCTCCTTTTATGATTAGCACGTTGTTTATACACAACAATATAATAGCTTCATGTCAGTGAGTGTGATTTTAAATGTCTTGAGCTATTAGAAAATAGTTGATCCGAAGTTTCCCTAGTCCATGCCAAAAAATGGAATTCTCCAAGAACAGGATCACCACGCTCATATAGATTGGATAGTGGGCTAAACTTCTGAGTTTTGCTGAGAACCACTGAGGTTTTCGGTTACTTCTGCATGAAAGTTCCATCACCTACAAGCTGCAGTGGCCTTCAGACCTTTGTAGGTCTGGATTGACTGCACAGCTGTTACTAAACCTTACATAGTCAACAGACATTTAAGCAGCAGCACTACTGAAAGAGGGGTTTTGGCTCTGCTCATGTGTTTCACCTGAGTATAGCATATTTTTTTAATCAACACTTTTTTGGTGTAGGAAAGTGCCCCTTTTTGTCATGGTCACCCCCATTGTATGTCACTGGTACTGACTGTTCGAGGCATATGAGCTGCAGATCGTACACTGTGCATTAGATCGCCATCTGGTGTTGGGCTCGGATGCTTGCACTTTGTTGTTGTCTTGGAAGAGTCTTTTGTAGTCACGAGATAGGTGACTCCTCCTTTGGACGATAGTGCGCATGGGCATCGACTCCATGGTTAGATTGTTTTTTTCCGCCATCGGGTTCGGATGTACTTTGCTGCGCTCCGGATCGACACCGATCGGTTCCCCTCTCGGCGCGCAGAAAACTCCCACCGTTCGACGGTATTGTTTCGACCGCGATCCTCTCATCGCGTCTCCACTCCAACACTGTTTCGAGTCCGGTCGCCGACGTTGGACCGTTGGGCGGGTCGGCGCCATCATCCAGCATATGGAAAGGACTCCATTTAAAAATGCAAGTGTGGGGCTAAATTCCCACACACAGATCTCCACGAGGTCTGTAATCTTTGCCTCTCTCCTGAACACGAGAGTCGACACTGCCAGGCCTGTGACTCCTTCAGGTCCAAAAAGACCATCCGTGATCGCCGGGCCCGACGACACGAAATGTCCAGGTCAGCCGCTCCCGCACCGGACGACATCTTCGACACAGGCTCCGACAACCCAGACACCGGAGATCTGCAAATCGACACCTCCGGAGCCGAAGACTCGGGGTCCGACGACCAAACCCTCACGCCGGGCCAACGTACCGTGAGTACTGACGTCGATGCCCCTCTCCCGAAGAAACAAAAGGCTTCGGTCACACCTTCGCCTTCCGGCCTAGGTCTGCACCATCACAAAGCTTCAGGAGCCCCGCCTTCCGGCTCGACTCCGAAGCACCCAAAGCCTTCTGGCAGCTCGGGATCGAGCCAGCCACATCCCGGTGCCGACAAACACCCATCGGCACCAAAGCACAAGCCTAAGGTCCCAGTCCCAACAGACCCTTCGGCGCCGAAGACCAAGGTCCCCGACGCCTCGACACCGAAGCCTAAAAAACCTTCGGAGTCGACGAAAAAACTTTCGGTGTCGAAAACTTCACCACCGCCGAAGGACACCAAACAACCTCGCAAGCATAAACAACACTCGGAGCCGAAATCTTCGATGCCGACAAAACACGCTAGCTCTGAAGAACTCTCTGTTCCCATCGACCCAAAGCAGAAAACTCTGCACATTGACCCCATTACCGGACATGTCCAATCCGTAATACCTCACAAAAGGAAGCTACAGGAACCAACAACACCTGAGCCACCTCTCAAGAAAAAGACTCTTCCACATCACCTATAAGGTCTTTTTCTCCACCTCCACAACACTTTAGCCCTATACACTCCCCGCCTCACTCTCCCCCACCTTTCTCTTCACCACAAGGGGATACAGACGGGGATGATCATGATGATGACATACAGTCACCTCACAACACAGATACTGATGACGACCTTCACAGTATCCCACCCCAGGACCCCTGGGACAATTATGATCTCCCAGATATACCCGTCCCTGACCCATACCCATCCAAACCCTCACCCCCAGATGATACTATAGGGTTTGCACAGGTCATAAACAGGGCAGCACAATTCCATGGTGTCAAGTTACACTCAGACCCCCTGGAAGAAGACTTTTTATTAGAAACTTTTAGCCAGCCTCAAAAGTCTACACATACTCTCCCTATGCTTAAAGGCATTATTAAACATGCCCCTGAGGTCTTCAAGGACCCAGTTAGAGCTAGGGTTCTTAACCCAAGGATTGAGAAAAAATATAAGCCTGCCCCTTCTGACCCCACTTATATTAAAGGTCAACTCCCTCTGGACTCTTTAGTAGTTGCTAATGCACGAAAAAGGGCAAACTCGCAAACTACTGGTGAGGCACCACCACCAGATAAAGAGTCCAAATTGCTCGACGCATCTGGCAAGAGGGTTGCGTCTCAAGCAGCTAACATGTGGCGCATCGCCAATTCACAAGCCTTACTGGCGAGATATGACAGGGCACATTACGATGAGCTCGAAAAGCTCATTCAGTACCTTCCAGATCAGCATAAGACCAAGGCTAATGATCTCATACAGGAGGGCAAGCTTGTCACAAACACCTCAATAAAGTGCGCCCTTGACGCAGCAGATACAGCATCACGCGCAATAAACTCAAGCGTTTTGCTACGCAGACACGCGTGGTTACGCATATCAGGCTTTAAGCAGGAGGTACAATCTACCATCCTCAATCAACCCTTAGACCAGGAACACCTGTTTGGGCCTAATGTGGACACTTCTCTAGAAAAAATGAAGAAGGACACAGACACAGCCAAGGCTATGGGAGCTCTGCAAGCTACAACTAGTAGAGGTTCCTTTCGTCGCTCCTTATACAGAGGCGGCTCCAAAACTACTGCCACAGGCACCACCTCTGCTAATTATAAAAATACCACCCAAACCTCCTCTAATAGAGGTTATTCCAGAGGTAATTACAGAGGTAACAACAACAGGGGTAGAGGACGCGGGTTTAACACACGCACCTCCCCTACCACCAAACAGTGACTTCCCTCCGTTTCCCCCCGATCATTCCACTCCAGTCGGGGGAAGACTATCAAAGTTCCTACCTGCGTGGAATTCCATCACCACCGACAGGTGGGTAAGACAAATTATCCAGTATGGTTACTGCCTGGAACTCACTTCTACTCCTCCCAACATACCACCCAGACAGCGTCCCATGTCCACAGAACATCTAACGCTCCTCAAACAGGAGGTTCTCTCTATGCTCCAAAAGCAAGCAATAGAACCAGTCCCTCTACAACATCAGGGCACAGGGGTTTACTCACTGTATTTTCTAATCCCCAAAAAGGACGGTTCCCTCAGGCCCATACTGGACCTCAGACCCCTCAACTATTACATTCACTCAGATCATTTCCACATGATCACTCTTCAACAAATACTTCCACTACTCCAACAAGGCGACTTCCTTGCCACACTAGATCTCAAGGACGCCTATTTCCATATTCCCATTCACCCTGCGCACAGGAAATACCTAAGGTTCACAGTGGACGGACAACATTATCAGTTCAAAGTCCTGCCATTCGGGTGGCAACAGCACCAAGGGTTTTCACCAAGTGCCTAGCAGTAGTAGCTGCGCACTTGCGAAGACAACACATTCATGTGTTTCCGTATCTAGACGACTGGCTAATAAAAGCCAAGTCACACAATCAATGTGTACAGCACACATTCCAAACAGTTCTGCTACTACACAATTTAGGGTTCACAATAAACCATACCAAATCTCATCTCCATCCCTCCTACATACATCAGTACCTAGGAGCCACAATAGATACCTCCAGAGCTCTGGCATACCCCAATCCGTCCAGGATAACAAGTATGCAAGCCCTCATCAAAAAATTCCTACCTCAACACTACCTTCCAGCTCGAGTGTTTATGCAGCTCATAGGAATGATGGCCTCGTGCATCTTTATTGTCCCTCACGCACGACTTCAAATGCGTCCCCTGCAAGAATGCTTAGCACGTCAGTGGAACCAAGCTCAAGGCCAGCTTACAGATCTGGTGTTGGTAGACAGCCGCACTCATCGCTCTCTGCAATGGTGGAACAAACAAAACATTTCCAAGGGGCGGCCGTTCCTAGAGCCAGTTCCACAGATAGTGCTCACAACAGACGCATCTCTCACTGGGTAGGGAGCTCACCTCCTTACCCACACAACGCAGGGCAACTGGACCAAGTCACAAAAACTGCTCCACATCAACCACCTAGAATTATTAGCAATATTTCTAGCGCTAAAGTCATTCCAACTGCATCTTACTCACAAAACTGTCTTAGTCAAAACAGACAACATGACAGCAATGTACTATATACAAAAACAGGGGGGACACACTCTCTGCAGCTGTCTCGCCTAGCGCAAGACATATGGAGATGGGCCATTCCTCAAAGCATATACCTCCTTGCAGAACATCTTCCAGGAGTTCACAATCACCTTGCAGATCTGTTAAGTCGACAGACACAACAAATTCACGAATGGGAACTGCATCCGCAAGTTCTGAAACCTTTTTTCAAATGTGGGGCCATCCACAAATAGACCTGTTCGCCACACAAGAAAACACAAAATGCCCAACCTTCGCCGCCAGGTTCCACACCCGTCGTCCAAGGGCAATGCAATATGGATGAACTGGTCAGGCAGATTTGCATACGCTTTTCCGCCTCTCCCACTCATTCCCCTAGTGGTACGCAAACTCAGGCAACAGTCTCTAACAATGATCCTAGTTGCTCCCACATGGGCAAGACAACCATGGTTCACAACACTTCTCGAACTCTCAGTGGTTCCACACCACAAACTGCACCTCTCTCCACACCTCTTAACTCAGAACCATGGAGAGATCACACACCCCGATCCAGGTCAACTGAATCTGGCAATATGGCTCCTGAAGTCCTAGAGTTCGGTTACCTTAACCTCCTACCAGAATGTATGCATGTCATTAAGGAAGCCAGACGTCCCACTACCAGAGCTTGTTATGCAGCAAAATGGAAAAGGTTTGTTATTTATTGTAATAACAACAATATCAACCCACTAGATGCCTCCATACAAAACATTATCTGTTACTTGCTGCATCTACAAACATGTAACCTAGCATACTCATCCATAAGATTACATCTTGCCGCTCTAGCCGCATACTTACAAAACAGACAGCATTTGTCACTGTTTCGAGTACCTGCAATTAAAGCCTTTATGGAAGGCCTTAAAAGAATCATTCCCCCTAGATTGCCACCCTCTCCAGCATGGAATCTAAATATTGTCCTCACCAGGCTCATGGGTCCCCCATTTGAACCTCTGCACAAATGTGAGTTACAATTTCTTACATGGAAAGTAGCCTTCCTAATTGCAATCACCTCTCTCAGAAGAGTCAGTGAGATTCAGGCTTTAACCATACAAGAACCTTTTTACAAATCCATCGTAATAAAGTAGTTCTCAGACCAAACCCCAAATTCCTACCTAAAGTAATTTCTGCTTTTCACCTTAACCAATCAATAGAGTTACCTGTCTTTTTCCAAGACCCAGACTCTGTAGCAGAAAGAGCTCTCCACACACTAGATGTCAGAAGAGCCCTACTTTACTACATTGACAGGACCAAACCTTTCAGAAAGACAAAACAATTATTTGTAGCTTTCTCCCCACCACATAAAGGTAATCCCATCTCAAAAGCTGGCATTGCTAGATGGATAGTCAAATGCATTCAAATTTGCTACCAAAAGGCTAAACGCACCTTAATAATTCCCCCTAGGGCACATTCCACACGTAAACTAGGGGCTTCTATGGCATTTTTAGGGAACATCCCCTAAATGACATATGTAAAGCAACAACATGGTCTACACCACATACCTTTACCAAACACTACTGCGTTGATGTACACGCAAAGCAACAAGCTGCTGTGGGCCAAGCTGTTCTTAAAACACTTTTTCAAACTACTGCAACGGATACAGGTGACCACCGCTAGGGGAGACACTGCTATACAGTCTATGCACAGTGTACGATCTGCAGCTCATATGCCTCGAACGGTAAATGCTACTTACCAGTATGCATCTGTTCTTGGCATGTAGAGCTGCAGAGTCGTACACGCCCACCCACCTCCCCGGAACCTGTATCTGTTCCAGTATAATCTTAATTAGATATATTCACATGGACATCTTTTTCTTCTTACTGACTCCATCTTTTCCCATCATGGCGAAAAACAATCTAACCATGGAGTCGATGCCCATGCGCACTATCGTCCAAAGGAGGAGTCACCTATCTCGTGACTACAAAAGACTCTTCCAAGACAACAACAAAGTGCAAGCATCCGAGCCCAACACCAGATGGCGATCTAATGCACCGTGTACGACTCTGCAGCTCTACATGCCAAGAACAGATGCATACTGGTAAGTAGCATTTACCTTTTTGGACTGATGTGCACTGGGTCACTGCTAACCAAGTAAAAATGGTCTAATTGTTACACAGTTGTCTCACACCATTTCACTCCTGTAAGTCCCTAGTAAGTGGTACCTCTGGTACCTAGGGCATGGTACCAGAAAGGGTCCATAGGGGTTGCAGCATGTAGTATTCCACTCTAAGGCGACCCCATACAAATTGCATGTAGCCTGCCGTTGCAGACTGTCATGGTGCAAAACATGATTTTTTAAAAACAAAATATTTTTATTAGTACATTTTCTATTATCAATGCATATCAAATTTACTTTTGGCACATAAAGAAGCACAAGGCAATACATGTCCCTCATCTGGTTACAGAAATCTTACGTTGCTAGCAACGTCAACATACATCTGTTTTGGTTTATAGCAATTGACTCTCATGGGACATCCGCCTCCTCAGGTGTCTCTATACTCGTGTCAGCCTCCTCTTCACGGGTTGTGGGTAGTCTGCGACACCCCCCCCCCCCATGTACCGTTAAGTTTTGCAGCGTGCATCTTTCTGGATTCACTATGCTGTGCATTATTCCGCCATCTCGTGGTTGGGGCCGGAATTGTCGTATTTTCCTTTTTTTTTTTTTTTGTGGCACAGGTGGGCGTCGACATACCACCCTTCGTGACGTCGAAGCGCTTCCTGCGTAAGCTCCCCCTGTGGCCGCCATTTTCAGATTCTTTTTTCCGCCGTTGGGTCTGGGTCGTCAACGAAGGAGCTCCAGAACTTTGGAGAGAGAATCACCGGAAAATCATCGAAGTGTACAATCTGTTACCCGACAGCGAAGCAACTAACTGGGGCGACGAGGAAGGAGGAGAACATCCGAAGCTTCGACGTTCCACGGAGGATGCGCATACAGGGGGCTCCCTGAGCGCGGTAATGGACAAAACTCAGTTCAAATTTTGTGAAAATTGCTGACATAAATACGCGCAGAAGGACCAGCATCCAGTCTGCAACCTCTGCCTGCCGAAGCGAGGACTGCAATGCCTGCTCGGCGTTCACACCGAAAACACTCAGAGTAAGAGAGAGACAACGAAGGGCTAACTACGCCATGCAGGGGCAAGGGGCACCTCCATCGCTCCGAGACTTGGGACTCTCCAGTGGAGAAGAGGACAACATCGCCGAAGGCCCAGAAGACGCGAAAGACGTCGAGGCCGAAAACATGAGGAAGGAGGTAAGAGACTCGACGAATCCCAGACCATCGACAGACACTCGGAGTGAGTCCAAATCCTCCCACAAAGGAACATTGCTGTCGAAGTCCTCGACGCTAGCAACTGCTTCCAAGGGAAAACAGCCCAGCAGATCCTTGGCTAAGGACTCCCAGTCGGCAATAGGCCAAGACCAGGCAAGGCCGTCGAAGGTCGGTCTCGAAGATGACCACTCGACGCCTAGAAAAGAAGGCCCTAAACAAATTACATCTTCGACCTCGAAGCGAAAGCCTGCAAATCTCGACGCCGAACAAGCGGCCGAGATGGACAAAAAGAGGAAGAGGCTCGAAGCCGAAATGGCAAGCATCCTACAGAAAAAGAGGGACTTCGAGGACGTAATGAGGCAGTTCATAATCCCATCGAAGCCCGCGGTCGAAGCCGAAAAAGACACCGAAGACCTTCAGGCGCCTAACACACCAGAACCAGCTGAAGAACAGGAAGAAGAGGACCTGTACTACTTCGGCGCTGAAGGCGAGGAAGAAGAACACTCATACCAGGGCTCGACACCATCAGAGGCGCAAGACTTGCAGTGGCAAGATCTCAATGCCGATTCGCCGGAAGAGGGGGTAGATTCCTACCCTTCGAGGCCTTCGCCGCCGGACGACATAGGGATCTACAACCAGGTCATCAAAAGGGCTGCAGACACCTATGGAGTGCAGCTGGAGGAGGAAAGACCTCAATCTTGTTTTATGCTGGAGACTGTGTTGCCAACACAAACAAGGAGTCCGTTCTTACCATTACTCCCAAGTGTGCTGGACCAGGGTAAGGAGGCTTTCAAGGAGCCAGCAATATGTAAATCAGTTACTCCAAGAGCTGAGAAAAAATATAAGCACTCCTCAAAGGACCCCATGTACATTAGGGGATCAGTACCACCAGATTCCATCATTGCATCCACGGCTACGAAAAGGGCCAACATCCCCACAAATACAGGACCACCTCCTGGCAAGGAGAGCAAGAGGATGGACCTCACGGGGAGGAAAGTGGAAAGGAGTGCGGCAATACAGTGGCGTATCGCAAACTCAAACGCCCTCATCAACAGGCATGCATACCAGCACTGGGAGGAAGTTGGAGAACTCCTCAAACACCTGCCGGAACAGTACCAAAGGAGGGCAAGCCACCTGGTAGAGGAAGGAAAAAACATGGCCAACACATGTTTGAAATCTGCCCTGGACGCAGCTGAGACTTCCAGCCGACAAATGATGATTGTGGTAACGGAAAGAAGGAATGCCTGGCTCAGAATTTCGGGCTTCAAGCCCGAAGTCCAAAACAACATCCTCAACACACCTTTTAATGGGGAACAACTTTTCGGCCCCACAGTGGACGAAAAACTTAACCAGCTCAAGAAGGAAAATGAGACCGCAAGGTCCATGGGGGCGTTGCAGTTCAGAGGAATGAGAAGGGGAACACCTTAAAGAAGACCAGCAGGTAGGGGGAATCACCAACCATCTACAACACATCAATCATTCCAGCAAGGCTACCAGGGGGGACCCAAGGGCACCCCCAGGGACAGCAGCAGCAAACATGGCAGTATCAGCCCCGGGGCCAGTCCTTTCGCGCGCAAGAGGACGAGGAAATACTCCAAGAGGAGGCCAACAGCCCACCACCAAATGACTTCACTACAGAACCGGCACACAACCTGTTAACATCTCCAGGGTGGTGCCAAGCATCAAGACAAAGACAAACAATACCAACAGAAAACATACAGTTCCTCCAACACACAACACCAGTAGGAGGCAGAATAAAGGACTTCTTCCAGGACTGGGGGAAGATCACAACAGACAGATGGATACTAAACATCATAAAACACGGCTATTGCATAGAGCTGCAAACACAGCCTCCAAACAGAAAACCAAGGAAAAGAGTTCACTCAGCAAAAGAGCTTTCTCATTTGTTGCAAGAAGCACAGGAGCTTCTAAACAAACAGGCCATAGAAGTAGTACCATACCGGGAAAGAAGCAAAGGGGTCTACTCCACTTACTTCGTCGTACCAAAGGTGGACGAAACACTACATCCAATTCTGGACTTGAGGTACCTAAACAAGTACATAAGGACACAAAAATTCAAGATGACATCTCTACAGGAAGTAATACCCCAGATACAGAAAGGGGAGTACATGGCCACTTTAGATCTAAAGGACGCTTACCGTCACATACCAATCAACAGAAGACACAAGCACCTGCTACGGTTTCTAATCAACAACATTCACTACCAGTTCACCGTACTACCATTCGGACTAAAATCAGCACCGAGGGTGTTTACAAAATGCCTAGCAGCAGTAGCAGCACACTTAAGGAGGCAAGGGATACACGTATATCCATACCTCGACGACTGGCTGGTAAAGGCAAACTCATACAACGCCTGCCAAAGGGCCATTCAGGTGGTGATACCCACACTAGTGCAACTAGGGTTCTCAATCCATTGGGAAAAATCATCCATAGAACCAGAACAGGTGAAGATTTTCTTGGGAGCAGAGATCGACACCAGGCAGGGCAAGGTGTTTCCAAGCACAAAGAGGATTTCAGCAATTCTGAAGGAGACACAGCTTTACCGCAAGGGGCAAGCTCTGACAGTGAGGAAAGTGGGGAAACTGATGGGAATGATGGCATCATGCATTCATTTAATTCCCAATATTCGACTCCACATGAGACCTTCCAAGAATGGATTCAGCACCAATGGTCACTGGCTACAGGGAGCTGGGAGGACCTCGTGGTTGTCACGCATACAGTACATCAAGAGATAGCGTGGTGGAACAAGGACAAATTAATAAAAGGGAAACCATTCTCACAACCAGCTCTAACAGTGACCATCACAACAGATGCATCCCAACTAGGATGGGGAGCGCACATGAGCAACCTCAAGGTGAGGGGACTGTGGACACAGCAGGATGCGGTGAAACACATCAACTATCTAGAACTGAAAACAGTGTTCCTAGCCTTAAAAGCCTTTCAGAAACAGCTGTACGGAACAAGGGTATTGATTCAAACAGACAACACCACCACAATGTTCTATATAAACAAGCAAGGAGGTACACGATCAGTGGCACTATCACGGCCAGCACAGGAAATATGGAAATGGGCTATTACAAGACAAATAGACCTACTAGCAATACATCTCCCGGGAAAGGACAATGTGGAGGCAGACAGGCTCAGCAGACAGACGTCCGCATCCCACAAATGGGAAATCAACCAGCAAGAAATACAGAAGATATTCAGAAAATGGGGAACACCGCAAATAGACCTATTTGCAACACGCCAAAATGCAAAATACCAACACTTCGCATCCAGACAGCCGTGCAAACAGTCCCAGGGGAATGCGCTATGGATAAGCTGGTCAGGGACATTTGCATACGCTCCCCCCCGATACCACTGCTACACTGGGTACTCAACAAGTGCAGAACAAGCAACATTACGCTGATTCTAATTGCACCACAATGGGCCAGACAAACGTGGTTCTCACAAATAATACAAATGGCACAGGAGCCAGCACACAAGTTCCCAAAAAGAAGGGACCTGTTGACTATGCAGGACGGAGAAGTGCTGCACCCAGAGCCAGTGAGCCTCAGCCTAGATATATGGCTCCTGAGGACTTAGAATTTGCACACCTAACATTACCAGAAAGTACAATGGCAGTGTTAAGGGAGGCCAGAAGGCCGACCACACGAAAGTGCTACATAGCAAAGTGGAAAAGATTCACACAATGGTGCATTAAGGAAAAGCTACAAAGAAGGATTACAAGGGAAACAACTGTACTAAAGTACCTGACGCATCTGCTACACAACAAACTAAGTTGCACATCGCTAAGGGTGCACCTAGCGGCGATAGTAGCCTACACAAGGGGAGAAACAGTGGAATAACAGAACCTGTCTGGCGGCAAATGACCTGCTTTAACAGGTGGGGTGAGTCAATTGTAGGCCTGTAATATGCTGTGTCCTTACTTCACTCACTGAAAGCCCTCTGAACAGGAGCGGCTAAACCGGTAGCACAGCAGCAGTGTCCCAGCGCCTGGAGGCAGGAGTCCCCTGGGAGGTGTGGTGTGGGATGCAAGGGATTACTGCTCACAGTGGAACCTCAACGTGGTACTGGCTTGTAAGAAAGTGGCTCTGTATATACTGCACCAAAGTAAGGTTCAGTGTGCACAGAGTCCACAGTCCCCAGAGGTTTGGCAGAGGCTAAAGTTAGATATAACCTTACTCTCTAAAGTGGTAGCTTGGTCGAGCAGTAAGGCAGTATCAGAGGACAGTGTAAAGCATTTGTTGTACACACTCAGTCAGCAAATGAAGCCACACACTCAAGAACTGAACTCTAGGCCAATGGTTTGTATATAAAAATATAGTTGTTTTATTTTAGAACCAACAATGGGTGTCAAAATATACTTTCTCAGAATGAGATGCTTTAGTTAACTACTGTTCAATTGGCAATAGACTTTTGAATGCAATAGTTACAGTTGTTGCAATATGCAACACAATTTTAAACACAATTATACATTGAGCTCAATGGAAATTTCTGGTTAAATGCAATAGATTACTTTTTGGATTACTTTTCTAACCACGGGACTGGATCTTGGATTCAGTCCCGGGACACTTCCTGTAAACAGGTGAGAAAAAGCGTTTTGGTTATGGTAGTGATTTTTGAGGAATATTACTGTATTTCAAAAGTTGACACTTAGAAACTTTTCTGGGTAAAATTACCAATGTTATCCTAGGGAAGGAAATACAGTTTGCAAGCAAAGTATGTTTACGTTACTTTTGTAATCCAGTGCTGGACTCCTAGGTTCAGCACTGGGACATTTACTTAAAACAGGTAAGTAATTACGTTTTTGTAGTTTGTACGATTTTTAAAGAATATTTGTATGATTCAGAAATCGACACTTAGAAACTTTTTCAACAAAAGCAGGCAATGATATCCTATGAGAGGAATTTCCAGTTACTGGTAAGTACGGTAAAAATTACTTTTCATGGTCGGTACTGGACTAAAAGATGCAGTACTGAGGTCTCTCCTGATAGTAGGTGAGTAATTCGGAATTCGTTACTGTTGTGATTTTTAAGCAATATTTTGGTATTTCAAAAGTGGACACTTAGAAGAAATTTCACAGAAAACCAGTCAATGGATCCCTATGTAAGAAAATTCAATTCGCCGGTAAGTTACTTTTAACGTTACTTTTGTAATCCAGTGCTGGACTCCTAGGTTCAGCCCTGGGACATTTACTTAAAACAGGTAAGTAATTACGTTTTGGTAGTCTGTACGATTTTTAAAGAATATTCTTGTTTTCAAAAGTCGACACTTAGAAACTTTTTGGAAGAAAAAGTGTCCATGTTATCCTATGAGGAAAAATGAGTTATCGGTCTCGAGGTAAGTAATCGGTCTTTTGAGTTAGGGTTCTGGGGTTAGACTCAGGGGTCTCCCAGGGTCAGTGATGCACTGTTGTTGCACCCTCAGCGGCACTAGGGCGGCCGGGTGCAGAGTGTTGAGGCCCAATGTTATCCTATGGAGGATAGGGGGACTCCGGTTGGTGGCGGCTGGCAAGCAGGCCACGGGGTTGTGGGAGCAAAGCTCCTAGGGTTAAGATCAGGGCACGTTGGGGACCAAGTTAGCACCAAAGAGGCACCCTCAGCGGCACTAGGGCGGCCGGGTGCAGAGTGCTGTTTTGAGGTCGGGTGCCCTGTTGATTTCAATGGAAATTTTCGGTTTTGGTTTTCAGCTGCAGGCTCGGTCCAGGAAGACTTCCAGGAGGAACCAACAGCTGGGCAGGTAAGTTGGAGGGCTCGGGGACGTAGGTGCACCTCGGGTTCC
Organism: Calotriton arnoldi; assembly: GCA_963921515.1. NCBI lineage: Eukaryota > Metazoa > Chordata > Amphibia > Caudata > Salamandridae > Calotriton > Calotriton arnoldi. The sequence continues at coordinate 327,809 of CAWUFW010014113.1, forward strand.
TTTCTCCAGGGCGCAGGGCGTCTGGATGCAGGGGTGTCTTTTGAGGTCGGATTTCACCTTACCGGGCCACTCGCGGTTGGGGGTTCTCCGTGCAGAGGCTGCAGGCGACGTCGGGGAGTCCTGGAGGGGTCAACCCACGGTGGACTCGGACTCTGGAGAGCTGGGGGACCTCGCTGGGACCGGTGGGCCACTTGAACTCGGGCTGTAGGCGACGGGTGCAGTGGTGGTTCCAGGCGTCGGGTTTCTTTCTCCTCAGCAGGCTCGGAGTCTTTGTTTGGTGTTTCTTTTGAACAGAGCTGCTGTTCACAGGAGATCCGGTCTTTGTTGAAGGCAGTCAGTCCTCCCTGGGGTTCTGGAGGTCGCTGGCTGCAGGACAAGACTATTTTGGCGCAGGATCTCTGGAAACTGCAGACGGGCCGGTAGGGCTGGGGCCAAGTCAGTTGTTCTCTGCAGTCTCCTCTGCTGGGCGTCTTCTTTCGTCCTTTTTCTTCTTAGGTTGCGGGAATCTAAGGAAGGAAGGTTCAGGGTGCCCCTAAATACTAGATTTAGGGGCGTTACAGGTAGGTAAAGGGCAGGGACCAATGGGTCCCTGCCCTGGGGTGGGTACACCCCTATCCTGCCACTCTCCTGTGGGAGGGGGCAGGAGCCTAGTCCTGATTGGGCAGGGCTCCCCATCTTCAAGATGGCGAGAGCCCGGAGATGTGCTTCACCTCGCCTCCCCCACCTGAGGGGTGGGGTTGGCAGAAGGGTGGCACACCCCCTTTCCTCCCTTGGTGTTTCCCCCAGTCTTCCCACCAGGATGGGGGAGGAACCGGTGGGGACCAGTTGCTGAGTACAGCAAGTGGTCTGGGGAAGCTCACAAAGGCGGAATGCCTTTGAAGCTTCCCCCTGCCCATCCTGGGGAGGGGGCCTAGCACCTCACCCAGGACGTGCATTGTTGCAGGCCCGGGAGAGCGGATGGCTCTCTACCCAGGGGTCCAGCAACATGTCTGCTGTGTGGCAGCCTAGGCAGCCCCTCAGACAAGACGTGGATTGTAGGTTAGGTTCAGGGGTAACTCTAAGTGGCCCTCTGACGTGCATTTTACAGTAAATCCCACACTGGCATCAGTGTGGGTTTACTGTGCTGAGGAGTTTGATACCAAACTTCTCAGTCTTCAGTGCAGCCATCATGGTGCTGTGGAGTACGTGCTGACGACCTCCCAGCACCATATACTCGGAATGGCAGCCCTGCACTTACAGTGCCCAGGAATGGGCCTGGGTACTGTAGGGGCACAGGGCTCATGCACCTGTGCCCTCACCACTGGCATAGGGCACCCAGCTAGAGGGGTGACTGAGGTATGCCAGGGCAGTGTGTTTGTGGGCATGGCACACAGGGATGTGTGCCATGTCGACTCTCTGTTTTGTTCTGCACCAAGACACTCAGCCTGCAAGGGCAGTGTGTGTGTGTCAGGGTACAGGGCCTCTAAGGGTGGCACAATAAGTGCTGCAGCCCTTAGGGGTCTTCTCTGGTCACAGTGCCCTGGGTACCTAGGGTACCATTTACCAGGGGCTTACCTGTGGCCAGAGATGCCAATTGGGTTTAGGCTGAGTACAGTTTTTAGGGAAGGAACACAGGCCCTGGGTACCTGATTGGCAGGGATCCAGGGCACACCAAGGAAAAGTGCATCAGTTATCAGGCAAAAAGTGGGGGGGTTACTGCAACAGAAACCCACTTTCCTACATGGCTCAATTAATGAAGGCGCCATTTGAACCTATGCATAAGGCAATACTGCATATACTCACGCTTAAGACAGCCTTTCTAGTAGCTATCACTTCACTGCTCGGAGTAAGTGAATTACAAGCGCTTACACTACAGGAGCCATACCTGCAAATACATAGCGACAGGATTGTAATGAGAACCGACCCACACTTCATGCCAAAGGTGGTATCAAGGTTCCACATCAATCAAACAATACAGATACCGAGTTTTTTCCAAAAACCAAACACAAACGCAGAAAGAGCGTTACACACACTAGACGCCAGAAGGGCAGTGATGCACTATATCGAAAGAACAAAAGAATGCAGAAAGACAAAGCAATTCTTTGTGTCCTTCGCCACCAGTTTTCTTGGACGCCCAGTTACCAAGAACACAATTGCAAGATGGATTGCAGAAACAATACAATACTGCCACAAGCAAGCTGGACAACAATTAGAAGGAGCAACACGTGCTCATTCGACACGGAAGAAGGGAGCAACAATAGCGTTTCTAGCAAACACACCTATTCAGGACATTTGCCAAGCAGCAACATGGGCCTCAGTGCACACGTTCACTAAGCACTACTGCATAGATATTCAAATGAACAAGGAAGCTCAAGTAGGACAAAGGGTCTTACAACACATATTCACAAATCAGAGCTCTTCTTCCACCCAGCCACCACAAATCTAGAAAACCGCTACAAAGTCTATGCACAGCATAGTGAATGCAGAAAGATTCACACTGCAAAACGTATAGTTTCTTTCCTGTCGGTGTAGTTTTGCAGCTTGAAGACTTTCTGGATTCACTAGCGATCCCACCCACCTCCGCCAGAAGAAGGAGCCTGGAGGAAAAGGGTTAAAACCGGGAACAACAATCAAAACAGGAAACGGATAAAAGGAATCCGAAAATGGCGGCCACAGGGGGGAGCTTCCGCAGGAAGCGCGTAGACGTCACGAAGGGACACCAAATGGTGGTATGTCGACGCCCACCTGGGCCACGAAAGAAAAAAAAACAGAGGAAAATACGACAATTCCGGACCCAACCACGAGATGGCGGAATAATGCACAGCATAGTGAATCCAGAAAGTCTTCAAGCTGCAAAACTACACCGACAGGTAAGAAACTATACGTTCCAGCCCATAGTACCTGAGCCAGGGACGCCATATCTTGAAATTTTTTGGGGGGGCAACCTCTCAATTTATATGTCACTTGCTCTGTCCCCATATACATCCCAGCTTTCCTCTCCCGCAGAGTTGGGGCCTGCGGCGCTCCCCAATGTTTGGCTATGTCTCTCTTGGCCACTACCATCTCCAAATTGCAAAGGATGAGGTTTCGTCTGGGCAGGTCTATTTCTGAAGGTACGCCCAACAATGCATGCTTGGCATCCCTCGGTAACTGAAGCCCCACTATCTCGCTTAGCTCTCTCGTTATTTTGGCCCAGTATCTTTGTATGTGCATGCATTCCCATAGGGTATGTATGAATGTGCCACTATCTATCGTACAGCGAAGGCAGCCAGGGGATTCCGCCCGTCCCATTTTATGGAGTCGGGACCTTGTCACATAAGCCCTGTGGAAGATTTTGAACTGAATTAAACGTAGTCTTGATTTGATTGCCACCTACCTTGGATTCATTAGGGCAGCCTCCCAATCTAAATCCTCTAGGTCGCCCAGGCTGATCTTCCAGCGTCTCCTCAGGGCTCCCAAGTTGTCTGGGACATTATTTATGGGGGTCTTGTAGGTCCAGGAAATGGCCTTCTCTGTTATCTCCCCTTGCAAGAGTCTGCCCTTCAGTGGTGCGAACTCACAGGTGTTTGCAATATCTATTCCCTCTGCGGTCCATGCGTGTTGTAGTTGCATGTATTTATATCTCTGCCTGTCCCTCAGCTGGAACTCTCGCCGCAGAGCTTCAAACGTGATCAGAGTGCCTTCCTTTATCAAGTCTCCTACTTTGGAGATTCTGATCACGTCCCAGTCTTTGAACCCCTTCAATTTCCCTATGTCTGGGAGGTGCGTGCCTTTCCATCGCGGGGTCTCCCTCGTTACCTTCTTATCCCAGTCCATTTGTTTCTCTGCACCCTTCCATGCCTCCATTGTCTTCTGGGTGGCCGGTAGCCGGTGTTTAGCGCCCCTCCCCCCGTATATTGAGTGTGGGTGTGTCTCAAATTGGCGTCGCTCCAGTGCGTATGCCGGGTGTGTTCCCGGCAAGTGTCCCCACTCGTTAATTGCTATCCGGTGTGCTGCTCGGTAGTACGATCTCATGTCCGGGAGGGCAATCTCCCCGTTGTATTGATTGCGGTGTAGTGTGTGGCGCACTATCCTTGGTTGTCCTCCATCCCACAGGAGCGTGCGCACTTCTCTATCTATTGTCCCGAAAATGTCCTCCCGGATCTTGTAGTGTGTATTTTGCAAGATGTTTAAAAGTTTGGGGAGCGTAATCATCTTATACATTGACGCTCTACCCAGTAATGTTAGGGGCAGTCGTCTCCATCTTGCCACGTCCGCATGAAAATCTGCCACTCCTTCGGATGTTACGGGTGAAGCTGCGGGGAGTATCTATGAATATGTACATCCCCAAGTATTTCAACCCTTCAGTGGTCTCTGGGGATTTCTCATACCTCTAGGGGCCCTCCCACTGGGTAAAGAATTGATTTGTCCCAGTTAATCCTGTAACCTGCATATTCTCTGTATGTCGCTAGCACCTGAAAAGGGCCAGTATCGTAGATGAGGGATTGGCGACGTACAAAAGGACATCATCTGCATAGAGTGAGATGCGTTCTTTCCCCCCACTTGCTGTGAATCCCGTCACCCTAGGGTGCGATCTGATGAGGCATGCCAACAGCTCCAGGGTCAACGCAAAGAGCATTGGGGACAATGGGCACCCCTGTCTAGTGCCTCTTTCTATTGGAAACTCCTCTGACATTGCCCCGTTGACACGCACCCTCGCCCGCAGCGACCTATAGAGCATCTCGATCCACGCCATGAATTTGGGTCCAAACCGAACCTCCTTGGCATCTGGCACATGAATGGCCAGTAAACGGCGTCAAAGGCCTTTTCGGCATAGAGGGAGAGCAGCATGTGTGGCTCCTTTCTGTCTTGGACCGTGCTTAGCCAGTTTGCTGGACGCCGTAAGTTAAACCATGTCTCCCTCTTGGGCATAAACCCCGATTGGTCGGAGTGACTAAGGGAGGTGACAACTGAGGCCAGTCAGTTCGCTAGGATGGAAGCTAATATCTTCACCTCCACATTTAGGAGTGAGATTGGTCGGTATGCCCTGCACTCTGTTGCCGGCCTCCTGGGCTTATGAATTACCACCACCGTTGCGTTCCGCAGGTTGGGAGGGAGGGTTCCCTTTTCCCGAGCCGCCTGAAACATCTCGAGGGTGTGGTCCTAATAATCTGGAGTTCGCCTTAAAGAGTTCCACCGGCAGACCGTTAGGTGCTGGGGTTTTCCCTGTTTTTTGTTTGTGTATGGCCCTCGTCACCTCCTCAAGTGTGAACTCTTCCTCAAGAGCCTCCCGATCATCTGGAGACAGGACAGGGAGATCTATTTCACAGAGATACTCCTGGATCTGAATTTCACCCACCCGCGTCCTAGCTTTCTACAGATCAGCATAATAATCTGCGAAGGCGTTGGCCATGTCCAGTCTGCCCGGCCCTGTGGATGGTATTCACCCACCTGGATTCCGCCTTTTTCTTTCCCAGCCATGCCAGGAGCCTCCCTGCCCTATCTACTGTCTCATATAGGCGATGCCTCGAGGCAAGATACAGCATTTTTGCCTCTTGGCACGCCAGCGCTTGATATTCAGCGCAAGTTACTTCTATCTGGCGGAGGGCGGAATGACTGGGGTCTACACCCGCGACTTGTTCCAAGTGCAGGAGTTTGCTTTCAAGAGCCACAATGTCTTGCGCCTCTTTTCTGTGCTTGTGTGCGATCGCGTTTTGGGCTCTATCTCTTAACACTGCCTTGTATGCCTCCCACAGGACCACTGCTGATGTTACTGCTCCTTTATTTTCTAGGAAGCACAGCTCTGAATCTACTCTCTCCTCCTTCGATATCACTGGGTCTCTGAGTTCCCAGGCATTAAGCCACCCACCCACGTCCCTCTACCCCCGTCCCTCTACGGGTCTCGCCGCCCACCGAAAGCCACAGGGGGGAGTGATCAGACAACCCTCTCGCCAAGTACTCCACCCCTGTCACCTTATCAAGTTCCCCCGCTGAGGCAAAAAAATGTATCTAGTCTGGAGAACACCCTGTGTGCACCCGAGAAGTAAGACTATGCCCGCTCGGCGGGGTGATGCCGGCGCCAGATATCCTGTAATTCCAAGGTGAGGGCAAATTCGGCCAGTTGTGTGTTCCCCTTCCCTCCCCCGTCGCTCCAGAGCGGTCTATGCTAGGATCAGCCACATCGTTAAAATCTCCACCCACCAGGTGCAGGGGGAGTACGAACCCAATAGGACCTCTGTCACTTTCTCTAGTGTCTGTCGTAGTAGTCGCGGGGGCGCATAAAACCTAACTAATGTAATGTCCCTGTGTCCCCATGTTCCCTGTACCGCCACAAATGTGCCTTTTGGGTCAGACCAGGTTTTAGAAATGCGAAAGGGTACCGCTTTTCTATTGAGTATTGCCACCCATCTAGATCCTGGCAAAGCATGATTGAAATCACCAAAGTCTCTGTCACCCCTACAGGAGACCTAGGGTAGGGTGCATTATATTACATGTGAGGGCACATCTACATGAGCAGATATGCCCCTTGTAGGAAGCTAGCTCTGTACCAAAGTAAGGTATAGTGTGCAGAGTCCAGGGGATCCCCAGAGGTATAGCAAAGGCTAAATGAGATAATCACTAACTGCACTCTTTGAAGTAGTGTGGGCGAGCAGTTAGGCTTTTCAGGAGGGTGTGTTACGCATTTATTGTATTCAGTCAATCAAGGACTGTAAGAAACTGGCTCTATATATACTGCACCAAAGTGAGGTACAGTGTGTATAGAGTCCAAGAGTCCCCAAAGGTAGGCAGAGGTTAAAGTTGGATAGAACCTTACTCTCTAATAGTGGTAGCTTGGTTGAGCAGTAAGGCAGTATGTGAGGACAGTGTTAAGCATTTGATGTACACACTCAGTCAGCAAATGAATTCACACACTCAAGAACTGAACTCTAGGCCAATTGTTTTTGTATAAAAAATATACTGTTTATTTTTAGAACCAAGCAAGCCTGGCACAGGTAAGCATTAAATACTTTTCAGTAATAAGTTACTGGATATAGAACAGTTGAAAAATGGAATAGAAATTGTACTTTGTTTGATTTACAGGGGAGCAGTAGTATGCAACACTTAGCAAATACAGTACATTGAAATGAATGGGCTTTTTCAACAAATTGCAGGTAAGTTACTTTTACGTTACTTTTTCTAACTCCGTGCTGGATGCCTGGATTCAGCACTGGGACATTTCCTGAAAACAGGTGAGTAAATACGTATCTGAAAGAGACACGTTAGTGACAGATTCCTTACCTTAGAATATCCCCAGGCATCAGGCTGGATCCGGAAAGTTTTGCGTAGCAGTACCCTTGCGCGTCGGTAGGTGGCGTGCGGCTCCGCGTCCGTCGTCGGGATCGCCGGGATGACGTCGCGGCCAGTACTTGGACGCCGCCCATGCGCGCTCACGTCAGTTCTTTCTTTTTCCACGCCAGTAAGCGCAGATCCGGAGAGAGCAGTGCCCCAGTCATTTTTTGACTGAATTTTTTGTGACTTTTTGTCACTGTTTTCTCGAGTCGTTCGACTCCTACGGTGTCGGTAGGGATACCCGGCTTCAAGCCATGCGACGCCTGTGGTCGAATGATGTCGATCACGGACCCGCATCAGCATTGCCTCTACTGCCTCGGCGCGACCACGACTCCAAGTTGTGCCCTGACTGTCGGGCCTTGCATCCGAAGGCTTTGCGAGAGCGGCCTCGAAAGCTCCTCGAGGTCCGGCAGTCGGCTCCGCGCCAATCCAAGCCCCGGTCACGAGAGAGGTCGAGGGGCCGGTCGCGGAGTCCTCATCGTTCTTCGGGGTCAAAGTCTTCGCACTCCTCCGGTAAGTCGAAGCACAAGAAGTCGAAAAAGCGGCATCGCTCGACGACTTCCCCTCGCGCGGCTCGGGGTCCCGTCTGCACCGTCCCCGCGGCGCCGGGAGTGCCTGTGGAGCCGCCGCATTACCCGCACTTCCCGGGTTCGGCGGCGACTCCGGCCGAAATACAGGAGTTCCTGTCGGCCATGGTCCGCCTCATCGGGCCTCAAGGTCCCCCCGGTGCGCCTTCGGGCCCCAACGGCGCCGCCGGCGACTCCGGTCCCGGCGCTGACAGCAACACCAGCCCCGGCCCCGGTGCTGCCACAACCCCGGTCGACGCCCGTTGACCTAACGACACCTCCACCTGCGTCGATTTCACCGGTGCCGTTCACGACATCGCCCGGGGCTCCGGGCGACGTCGTCCCCAGGTTCTCTCCGGATCCGGACTCGGCGCCGGACCGACGTCGATCGACACCGGCGCCGCTGAGACCTTGGGTCCCACATGTCCCTCCTCCTTACATTGACCCTGATTTGGAGGACGAAGAGAACTGGGAGGGGTCTGAGGACCCTCTCACTGCCCAATGTGAGTATGATCAGGACTGGGCTGAGGAACTTGGGGAGGCCAGTGGTCTGGACACCTCTCCAGACATTGGCATGCTGTCTCCTCCTTCCGTGGCAACGGAGGAGGGAGCAAAATTTGTTACGGTGTTGCGTAGGGCAGCTGAGGTCCTGCACCTCCAGTTACCTACAGTGGCTGTCGGGACTAAACTCCTGACGGAAGTGCTTCAGCCGGCGGCTACCTCTGCGGAGCCACTGCTGCCGTTCAACGAGGCACTTTTGGACGTTCTTTTGGGCACCTGGTCCAAGCCCGCCACAGGGGCTCCTGTGGATAGGAACGTAGCCCGACACCATCGCCCTGCTCTGGGTGACCCCCTGTTCCTTTCCCAACACCCCACCCCTGAGAGCTTGGTTGTCCAAGCCTCTGCCTCCCAAAGCGCCTTCCCTACCGCTCCCCCGGATAGGGAATACAAAAAACTGGACCAATTTGGGAAGAAGGTTTTTTCTTCCACCAGTGCTGGCTTGAGGACGTCAACACCACTTGCCTTTTGGGCCGATATACCCACTCCTTGTGGGATTCGGTGGCGCAGGTCCTGCCCCAGTGTCCTGAGGAGGCCCAGGCACTGCTTTCCCGCGCCATTGCGGAAGGAAGAGATGCGGCAAAATATTCTATCCGATGTGGCCTAGATACCGCTGACTCGCTAGGCAGATCGATTGCGACGACAGTGGCGCTGCGCCGTCACGCCTGGCTGAGGACCACTGGTTTCTGGGGCGATGTCCAGAACACACTTATGGACATGCCCTTTGATGGTGTTGGCCTTTTCGGCAACAAGGCAGACCATGCGCTGGAGTGCTTTAAGGACTCGCGGGCTACAGACAAGTCCCTGGGCCTTTCTGCTGTGCGCCCTCCGCAACAGTCTGCTTTTCGCCCCTTTCGTGGCCCCGGAAGGGGCGCCCAGTCACGTCCGCTGCCCAGCCACCGGCCCGCGCAGCAAGCGTCTTCGCGTGGCTTTGGACGTGGCTCCTGCCGAGGCGGGTCGGGTAACCAGCGTGCGGGTCAGGCCACCACCTCCGTCCGTGGCCTCCAAGCCCTCCTAGTCCATCCTTTCAGGTCCACAGCACGCCAGTAGGGGGCAGGGTCCGCCATCACCTTCACCGCTGGCGTGCCATCACCTCGGACAAGTGGGTCTTGGACATTGTCCGAAGGGGCTACTCCCTCCCCTTCGAGACTACCCCCAGCCATGCCACCTCAATGCCACCGCATGTCGGGGGATCATTTGGTGCTTCTTCAAAAGGAAGTTGCGGCCCTCTTGGCCAAGAAGGCCATCGAGCGCGTTCCGACCCCAGAAGTAGGGCGTGGTTGTTACTCCCACTACTTTCTGGTGCCCCAAAAGGACAAGGAGGACATGCGTCCTATCTTGGACCTCCGGAACGTCAATCGCTTCCTCCGGAAGGAGAAGTTCAAGATGCTCACCCTAGCTCAGGTCTTGACTGCCCTCGACCCCGGAGACTGGATGGTAGCGTTGGACTTGCAGGACGCATATTTTCACATCCCCGTCCTGCCGGCCCACCGGCGTTACCTGCGGTTCACGGTAGGCCTCGAGCATTTTCAGTTCACCGTGCACCCCTTTGGCCTTACCAGTGCCCCTCAGGTGTTCACAAAGTGATGGCGGTGGTCGCAGCTCATCTGCGCCGGGCAGGGGTTCCAGTCTTCCCCTACCTCGACGACTGGTTGCTGAAGGCGGGCTCGTCCCAGGCAGTCGTCTCCCACCTCCAGACTACGGCCAAACTCCTGCACTCGCTGGGGTTCTCCATCAATGTGCCGAAGTCGCACCTGATTCCTTCTCCACAGCTCCTTTTCATCGGAGCAGTTCTGGACACAACGCAGTTTCGGGCCTATCCTCCCGAACGGCGAGTCCGGGATATTCAGGCTATGATTCCGATCTTTCAGCCTCTATCCTGGGTTTCGGTACGGATGACCCTGAGGCTGCTGGGCCTCATGGCCTCCTGCATCCTGCTGGTCGATCATGCCAGATGGCATATGCGGGCTCTGCAGTGGGACCTGAAGTTCCAGTGGGCGCAGCATCAGGGGAACCTGTCCGATTACGTCCAGATCTCGGAGGGGACTGCAAGACAGTTGCAGTGGTGGCTCTCGAACCGGCAATGGGTCATGGGCAGATCCCTCTCCCTTCGCCAGCCAGAGCACACAGTCGTGACGGACGCGTCCCTTCTGGGATGGGGCGGTCACATGGGAGAGGCGGAGATCAGAGGCCTCTGGTCTCCGGCGGAGTCCCGGCTCCATATCAACCTTCTGGAGCTCCGGGCGATCCGACTTGCACTCAAGGCATTCCTTCCCTCTGTCAAAGGGAAGGTAGTGCAGGTGTTCACAGACAACACCACCGCCATGTGGTACTGCAACAAACAGGGCGGGGTGGGGTCGTGGACCCTCTGTCAGGAGGCTCTGCGCCTCTGGACATGGCTGGAACATCAGGGCATATTCCTGATGGTTCAACACCTGGCCTGTTCCCTGAACGCCAGGGCGGACGAACTCAGCCGCAGGTGCATGATGGATCACGAATGGCGTCTTCACTCGGAGGTGGCGCAAGGTCTCTTTCAGCAGTGGGGAGAGCCTTGGTTAGATCTATTCGCCACCGAAGAGAACGCGCAATGTCAGCAGTTCTGCGCGTTGGAATTTCCAAGGCAGCACTCGCTCGGCGATGCTTTTCGTCGCGAGTGGAGTTGCGGTCTGTTGTACGCCTTTCCGCCTATACCACTTCTACCCAGAGTGTTGAAGAAGATTCGGCGCGACCGGGCCCAAGTTATTCTTGTGGCTCCGGACTGGGCTCGAAGAGTTTGGTATCCCGAGCTACTCAGTATGAGCGTCAATCCCCCGATCCGTCTGCCTCTTCGGGAGGATCTTCTGTCGCAGCAGCAGGTGATGGTCCTCCACCCGAACCTGTCCAGTCTCCACCTCCTTGTGTGGAGATTGAGCGGCGGCTGTAGATTCCTTTCGACTTGCCTCCCGAAGCTTGTGATGTGATTCTGGCAGCCAGGCGTCCCTCCACTAAGGCGGTATACGCCTGCAGGTGGAACAAGTTTGTGGCATGGTGCACAGCAAAGGCTGTGAATCCCCTTTCTGCCCCTCTTTCTGAGGTTCTTCTGTTCCTTCTTTCTCTGGCCCAACAGGGTTCTGCCCTGGGTACCATCAAGGGCTATCTTTGTGCAATCTCGGCCTTCCCTAGGCTTCCTGATCAGCCCTCCCTTTTCAAGTCCCCTGTTAACAGGTTTCTTAAAGGCATTACACACCTCTTCCCTCCTATTCCGTTTGTGATGCTTCAGTGGGACTTGAACTCGGTTCTTACCTTTCTCATGTGCGCTCCCTTTGAGCCTCTACATAACTGTCCTCTTCGTCTTCTCACTCTGAAGACAGCCTTTCTGGTGGCCATCACCTCCGCTCGGCGGTTGAGTGAGCTCCAGGCTCTTTCGTGCAAACCCCCCTTTCTGTCTGTCCATCCAGACAAGGTTGTTCTTAGGACGCGTCCGTCCTTCTTGCCAAAGGTGGTTACTGCCTTCCACATTGGGCAGACCATCACTTTGCCCACCTTCTTTCCGCCTCCGCATCCTTCCAGAGAGGAAGAGAGGCTCCACCGTCTGGACCCAAAACGTGCGCTTTCCTTTTACCTCAACCGCACACAACAGTTCCGGGTGGATAACCAGCTCTTTGTTGGCTACGTGGGCGCCAAAAACGGTCGGGCGGTACACAAGAGGACCATCTCCCGCTGGGTAATCTTGTGTATCAAAGCCTGCTATTCTTTGGCTAAGAAGGAGCCCCCTGTTGGGCTACGTGCTCATTCTACCAGGGCAACAGCTGCTACCACGGCTTTAGGCCGCGGCGTTCCGCTACAGGATATGTCAGGCAGCTACGTGGGCCTCGCTGCACACGTTTACCAAGCATTACTGCCTTGACAGCCAGCTCCGGAGGGACGGCTTCTTTGGCCGCTCTGTCCTCCGGGACTTCCTTGTCTGAATCTGTTCGCAGACCCACCACTGGGGTTGGTATTGCTGGGGTATCTATTCTAAGGTAAGGAATCTGTCACTAACGTGTCTCTTTCAGATGCACAAGTTACTACTTGTGTAACGATATATCTGTAAGAGACAGTAGTTAGTGACAGATTCCTACCGCCCACCCATCCTCCCCGTTCTGCGAACTGATTTCTAGGGTTAAGGACATCCCTTTCAGGGCCCTAGTCTTTTTTCAGACACCAATGTCAGCTTCTTGCATGGCTCTGCGTTCCTGGCGCGGAAAGTCGTGTACAGAACTGACGTCAGCGCGCATGGGCCGCGTCTAAGTACTGGCCGCGACGTCATCCCGGCGGACCCCGACGACGGACGCGGAGCCGCACGACGCCGCCTACTGACGCGCAAGGGTACTGCTACGCAAAACTTTCCGGATCCAGCCTGACGCCTGGGGATATTCTAAGGTAAGGAATCTGTCACTAACTACTGTCATATACTACAGATATATCGTTACACAAGTTAGTAACTTGTGCTTTTGGTTATTCGTGCGATTTTGAAAGAATATTTTCAGATTTCAAAACTCCACACTTAATCGTTTTTTGGAAGAAAAACAGTGCATTGAAATGAATAGGCTTTTTCAGTAAATTGCAGTTAAGTTACTTTTACGTTACTTTATCTAACTCCGTGCTGGATGCCTGGATTCAGTACTGGGACATTTACTGAAAACAGGTGAGTAAATACGTTTTTGGTTATTTGTACGATTTTTTTAAAGAATATCTTTAGTTTTCAAAACTCTACACTTAGTCGTTTTTTCGAAGCAAAATTGTCAATGTTATCCTATGGAGGAAAAACAGGTTATCGGTTTGAAGGTAAGTAATCGACTGTGGGAGTTAAGGTTCTGGGGTTAGACTTGGGGGTCCCCCAGGGTCAGTGATCCACTGTTGTTGCACCCTCAGGGGCACTAGGGCGACCGGGTGCAGAGTGTTGAGGCCCAATGTTATCCTATGGAGGATAGGGGGTCTCGGGTTGGTGGCTGCTGGCAAGCAGGCCACTGGGTTGTGGGAGCAAAGCTCCTGGACTTTAGCTCAGGGCAAATGGGGAAATAAGTAGGCACAAAAAGTGCACCCTCAGCGGCACTGGGGCGGCCGGGTGCAGAGTGCTGTTTTGACGTCGGGCGCCCTGTTTTCTATGGAGAACCTCCGGTTTGAAGCACTGCAGGCTCGGGGACGAAGACCTTCTGGGTGCGACCACCACTTCGAGGGGTAAGTTGGGATGTCTTGGGTTGGTTAGGCACCGTTGGTTTGGGCACACAAGGCCGTGGGGCGCCGGGTGCAGGGGTGCCTTTTAGGGTCGGATTTTTTTACCCGCTCTGGTCGCGGTAGAGGGGATCCTCTGGATTGAGGCTGCAGGCGTCATCTGGAGGCTTGAGGCAGGTCAGGAGTCGGCGGATCTCGGGTCAGGATCGCCGGAGTGACCACCTCGTGGCGTTTTTTTGCTCGGGCCGGGTTCGGCGGGTGCAGAGTGGGCTGGATTCGCGGTGTCCGGCCGGAGCCAGAAGCTGCAGTTTAAACACGTCCGGTGTTCACAGGAGAAACAGTCTTGGAAGTGAAGGCAGGCAGGTCCTCTGGGGTTTGTGAGGTTGCTGGCTGCTGGACACTCCGGGATTTCGCAGGTGCAGGTTCAAGGGGAGAAATGCCTGTAGAGGGGGTGGGGGTGGGGTGGGTGTGTGTGTGTGTGTGTGTGTGTGTGTGTGTGTGTGTGTGTGTGTGTGTGTGTGTATATATATATATATATAATATAGGTACAGGGCCTCTAAGGGGGGCACAATAAGTGCTGCAGCCCTTAGAGGTCTTCCCTGGTCACAGTGCCCTGGGTACCTGTGGTACCATTTACCAGGGGCTGACCTGTGGCCAGAGATGTCAATTGGGTACAGTTTTGGGGAAAGAACACAGGCCCTGGGAACCTGATTGGCAGGGACCCAGGGCACATCAAGTCAAAGTGCATCAGCGGTCTGGCAAAAAGTGGGGGTGTTACTGCAACAGAAACCCACTTCCTTACAAGGACTGATTACACACACTCGGAGACAGAATTCAGACCAATTGGGTAAGTATAAAAAAGGTATACTTATTATTTTATTTCTAGAACCAAGCAGGACTTGGTGCAGGTAGGTAAAATGTACTTTCAATTGTAAAACTTTACACAGAAATGTAATTGGGAATGGATTTGCAATCGTTACAGGTTTGTATTGGCTTGTAAAACAGTTTAATTACATAGAAATTACTTTTGATTACTTCTGTTACTTTTGGATTACATCGACTACTCGGGGTGATATTGCTCGATCGCACAATGGATCCTACAATACAAAGGAAAGTGAGACTTTTTTAGATTTTCTAAACCGTTACTTTTCTTTCATACAAAAGTTCAGCTCGACAACATTTTTAGAAAAACAAAACATCACAGCATTGGTTCCTAAGGGAAAAAGAGTTACGGGTTTACATGTACGTAAACGACTTGCAAGTATGACTATTGGGGGTTAGGACCATGGTTTCCCCTAGGTCCAGTTAGGCACTCAAATTGCACCACCACCGGCACTGGGGGGGCCGGGTGCAGAGTACAGGGGCTCAATGTTAGCCAAAGGGTCTAAGGGTGCCTTCGGTCAGGGGCTGCTTCAGAGTAGGCCACTCAGATGTGGGAGCAAAGCTCCTGGGATTAAGATCAGCGCTGCAGGGGCCAACAGCCAGCACAGGAGCTGCACCATCAGGGGCACGGAGGCGTCAGGTTGCAGATTGCGAAGAAAACGTCGGGAGCCCAGTGATTCTCAATGAAGATCTCCGGTTTGGAAAAGATGCTTCAGGCTAGGTCAGGGAGGCTTTCTGAAGGCAACCACTGGCTGGAGAGGTGAGTTGGGTTGTGGAGGATGTCTGGACACAGTCGATTGGGCCACCCAAGTCCGTGGGGCGTTTGGTGCAGGGGTGTCTTCTGCCATCGGGTCTTCTTACCAGCTCCGGTCGTCGGGGGACCCTTCAGTTTGAGGCTGCAGGCGTTGGGTTGAAGCTTGAGGGAGGTCAGGGATCGCCAGATCCCAGGTCAGGATCGCTGGGGAGACCACCTCGTCGGGTAGGGGCCACTCTGACCGTGGGCGTCGGGTGCAGAGTGGTGCAGAATCACGGAGCCACCTAAATCCGGATTCTGTGGCTGAAGTCTTTGTTGAGCAAATCTGGTGCTCACGGGATACAAAGTCTTTAAGATGGGTGCAGGGCAGGTCCTCCAGGCTCAGGGGGGCTGCTGGACATGCCAGGGCTTCCACTGTAGGCAGGTAGAAGTTGGGACAGGCTGGTAGGGCTGGGGCTAAAACAGTTGGTGTCCTTTTCTTCCTGGGCTAGCACAGCTCTTTGGTCCTTCTTTCTTCCTTGAATCTGAGGCAAGGTTCTGGGTCACCCCTAAATACTAAATTTAGGGGCGTTTATGGGGGTGTGCAGGTCGGGACCAATGGGCCTCTCCCTTGGGGTGTATACACCCCCTATTATGCCACCCTCCAGTGGGAGGAGGGCATGAGCCTCTTCCTAATTGGCTGGGTCCCCTCATCTTCAGGGTGGAGGGGACTGAGATGTGTGCTTCAACTCGCCTCCCCCACTTGAGGGGTGGGGTTTGCAAAGGTGGGCACACCTCTCCTCCTAGCTTGGTTTTCCTGCTGATTCTCCTGCCCAGAGCTGGGGTCAGAACCGGTGGGAGCCAGTTCCTGGGGCAGCAAAAGGCAGGGACAGCTTACAACGGCAGCAGGCCTTTGAAGCTTCCCCTTCGTGGATCCATCCTGTGGAGGAGGCATGACACCTCTGCCCAGGATGCAAATGGCAGGCAGCCATTTAGGAACCACACGAGGGCTGGTCCCTCTTCAGGGGGCATCTCTAAGATGCTCTCTGAGTGCATTTTACATTAAATCCCACACTGGCATCAGTGGGTTTAATGTGCTGAGAAGTTTGCTATCAAACTTCCCAGGTTTCAGTAAAGTCATTATTTAACTGTGGAGTACTGTAGGAAGCTGGCTCTGTATATACTATACCAAAGTGAGGCATAGTGTGCACAGAGTCCAGTGGAACCCCAAAGGTAGGCAGAGGTAAAGTTAGCACTTTACTCTCTATTTGTGGTAGTGTGGTCGAGCAGTAAGGCAGGATCAGAGGACAGTGTTAAACATTTATTGTACACACTCAGTCAGCAAATGAATTCACACACTCAAAGACTGAACTTCAGACCAATTGTTTTTGTATAACAATATTCTTTTAGTTATTTTATTTTCTAGAACCAAGCAAGCCTGGCACAGGTAAGCAATAAGTACTTTACAGTAGTAATGGAAGTGAAATACAGTTTTAAATGATAATTGTATATGCACTTTGATTTGATTTACAGTATGGATGCAGAGAAATGCAATACTTAGTAAATACAGTACATAGACTTGAATAGGCTTTTTAGTAAAATAGCAGGTAAGTAACTTTTGAGATTACTAGGCTTACTCAGAGTAGTATACCTAGATACTACTCTGGGACATTTCCTGAAAACAGGTAAGTAAAATCGTTTTTGTTAGATTATGCAATTTTAAAGAATTTCTTTAGTTTCTCAAACTCCACACTTAGAAACTTTTCACAGAAAAACAGCCAATGTTATCCTATGGAGGAAAATAGTGTTATTGGTTTTGAGGTATGTATTTGATAGTGGGAGCTGAGGTTCTGGGGGTAGACTCAGGGGTCCCCCAGGGTCAAGGATGCACTCTTGTTACACCCTCAGTGGCACTAGGGCGCGCGGGTGCAGAGTGCTGAGACCCAATGGGGGATAGGGGGCCTCCGGTTGGTGGCTGCTGGCAAGCAGGCCACTAGGTTGTGGGAGCAAAGCTCCTGGATCTTAGCTCAGGGCAAATGGGGAAACAAAGTAGCACCAAAGGTGCACCCTCAGCGGCACTAGGGCGGCTGGGTGCAGAGTGCTGTTTCGACGTCGGACGCCCTGTTGTTTTCAATGGAGAACCTCCGGTTTGGAAAGACTCTGCAGGCTCGGGGACCAAGGTCTTCTGGGTGCGACCACCACTTCGAGAGGTAAGTTGGGAAGTTAGGGGTTGGTTAGGCACCGTCGGTTTGGGCACACAAGGACGTGGGGCGTCGGGTGCAGGGGTGCCTTTTGGGGTCGGATCTTCTTACCAGCTCCTGGTCGCGGTTAGGGGGGCCTTCTGGATTTAGGCTGCAGGCGTTGGCTGGAGGCTTGAGGCAGGTCAGGGGTCGCCGGATCTCGGGTCAGGATTGCCGGGGTGACCTCCTTGTGGTGTTTGCCCACTCTGGCTCGCGCCGTGGACGGCGGGTGCAGAGTGGGGTGAATTTGCGGTGTCCGGCCAGAGGTTGCAGGTGAACAAATCCGGTGTTCACGGGAGACAAAGTCTTTGTGCTTGAAGGCAGGCAGGTCCTCTGGGATTTTTGAGGTTGCTGGCTGCAGGACGCAGGAGCAGGTTCGAGGTGGAGACAGGCCGGTAGGGCTGGGGTCAAGACAGTGGGCGTCTTCCTCTTGTTAGCTTCGGCACGTCTGTTCGGTCATTTTTAGGTCTCACCTACGCCCTACCTTTAGCCGTCGCTCTGCTCTTTTTGGAAGCACACACTCGTGCTTGTGGCGGCATCCACCTTGCGGGAGCGAGCAGGGGCGCGCCACAAGCACGAGTGTGCTTCCAAAAAGAGCAGACTGCGCACGCACGCACCACTCCCGGGCTTGTTCCTTCCATGCAGACCACGAGCACGCGCGCGCACCACTCCCTGCCGGGCTTGTCATGTTTCATGAAGTGCAGAGGCCATGAAGCGGGTGCCGTGTTGCTAAAAAAAGGCACGTGGCAGCTTCCTCTGACTTTAAAACAGGGCTTTAATTCTTGTTTTTTATTACTTTAGTTTACTTCACTAGCAGGAAATGTTCTAATTTGGTGTTATGTACAGGCGGGTAACGGGTCTGTCAGCACCGGGCTCTCTACCAGCCGAGTTCTTTGTGCGTTAAACATACGGACATTAATGCGCTGATTACTTCCGTGTTTACACAACCGCCGGAATCGAGTCTCCGTCTCCTCCCACTGCATTTCTCCCACCCCCCCTCTCGTATGTCCTCTAGCCATTCTCTCCTCCCTTTCCTGCTCGCTCTCCCTCTTGTATGTCCTTTAGTCCTTCTCTCCTCCCTTTCCTGCTGTTTCTCCTCCCCCGGTGTCCTACTGTCTACGCTTTCACGCTCTCCTGTGTAGTGTCTTCTGTACCGTTTCCTGTCGATTGCCTTTTTCCTTCTAGTCTCTATTCTTTTACCTTTCCCCTATGATCTGTCACCCCTTTTGTTCGTCGCTTGCTACTCTGTTCCTCTCCCGTCACTCCTTTCTCTTTCAGTTGCAGCAACCCTCTAGTGCCCGAAGTTACATATTACATAGCATAGCCTAATCCTTGCACGTGGCACTTTTGCACAGCGTTCTGATCCCGTTCCCTCAACGCCGAACGCCTCCCTGTTCCTCTCAAATCTCATTCTCTGAAAACTGCATCTTATTTCCTCCGTTTTCTCTCAGGACTCGTTCTCATTATGCATCTCGCCCTCCTCCTCTCTACCCCCTCCTTGCCCCCTCCTCCCTCCCAGTGGTCTCCTCCGTCTCCAGGTTCCTCATCTATTCACCCAATGTCTTTTCCTGGCTCTTATTTTCTTCGTCCGCTTCGTCATTTGATTTTTTTTTTCATGTATTTGGTCAACCCCAGTCTCCTCCACTGATTCTATTTCACTTGTCACTCTGCATCTCCCCTGCGGTCCCTAGAACTGTTTTCACTATTCTTCCCATTTCTGGTTCTTCTAGTGACCGTGGACACCTTGTTGCCTTCTCGGTCTCCTTCCATCGGCCCCTATGCTCTTCCCATCCTCTCGTGCCCTTCTCTCCTCTGTTGTATGCGCCCTTTCGATCTCTTTTCAACTCCCTCTCCTTTCTGTCTCTTCTCTTGACCCTAGGGATCTTCTCACCCCGCCTCTCTTCTACCCCCTCCACCAGCCCTGTCTGTAACGCGTGCTCTGTCGGTCCCATCGGCTGTGCATGTCTGCATTCACCTTTAAGGGCAATTTCATTTCTTCTCCCTCCCCCCTTGCCTGCTGTCAGACCACGTCTGTGGTCACCACTCTGCTGTCTTCAGGTCTCCTCTCCCCCAGCCTGGCACCTCTTCTTTCCATTATGCTGTTCTGATGTCTCTTTTAATCCTCTGCCTCCGCTACTTTCTCAGGTCTGATTTCACCCAGTATCTCTTCAGCTGCCCCCTTCTTCTGCTGTCTCTAGATATTTCATAATCTTCTTTGTCATCAGTCCGTTTCTCACTTCTCACCAACTGTATCTCCTTTACTGTTTCGTAAACTAATGCCACTCACTCGTGTGCCTTCTACTGTCCTCATGCCCCATTCTTTTCTCGCCCTTTCTCCCCTCTTTCCTCTGTCTGTCTTTTGCCACCCTCGGTGTCTCTATCTTTGTCTCTTGTAATCTACTTTCTCTCCCCTACTGTTACTGGCAGTACTGTCACCCTCTCTCACACCTTCTCTGCCCCCTGGTCTTCAGCCCTTCTTCTCGTCCTATATCTAGTTTTTTTTTTATTCTCTCCACTACTCCTATCCATCACCGTAGTCAGATTTCAGTATTTCCCCCTCCAGCTTTATATTCTCTTTCCCCTGGAGCTCTTTGCATCTACTGTCTGTCCGTCCAAACTATTTTTCTCCTATCCTTATTCTCCCTCATTGTCCCTCTCCCATGGCCAGGTCCCTTCTTTTGCTCTTCATTTGTCTCCTCTACCCTAGTACGCGCGCGCACCACTCCCTGCCGGGCTTGTCCTTTCTTGCGGATGTCTTCTACTTTCTCTTTCCCTCTGTATCTCCCCGTCTCTCTTTCCATATATTTCTTTCCTCCAAGTGTGGGTCTGGTTGAAATATCTTCACTCCTCTCATGCATAATATTTTTGATCTAGGCAATGGCTGTATACATTGTATAAAAACCTGTCTGAAGCTCTGATGCCTTTAACATCTATGTAATGCATGTCTTCCAGACATGCGCTATAAACATCTTACTAAAGATCCTTCCAACAACATCAGTTGGCACAAAACAGTTATTGTTTGGGCGAAAAGGAGGATTGTTTTCAATCAGAATGTAGTTGCTGCTTTCCAGATCTAAAGTGAGATGGTCTTCTATTCAGTGTATGTCACACAGACGGCTTAAATGCCTACCACTGCTACTGGTCTGTTCTTCATGTAGGGAAGCAACAGTCCTTACTCTTTCCACGATAGTACTGCTTTCATTGACGTAAACACATGTCAAACCACCACCTGCTTTGAAGTTCTAAAGTTTCCATTTTTCAAAGCAATGTGGAATGAAGACAATGAAAACAGTATTTAACCGTTGTCAATGTACTCTTGTCACATTATTGTCTTTCAAAAATGTAGCAAACCTTCAGGTCTCTCTCTAAATATCTCTCATCTCTCTCTCAATCTCTCTCTCAATCTCTCTCTCAATCTCTCTCTCAATCTCTCTCTCAATCTCTCTCTCAATCTCTCTCACTCTAAATCTCTCTCACTCTAAATCTCTCTCTCTCTAAATCTCTCTCTCTCTAAATCTCTCTCTCTCTCTAAATCTCTCTCTCTCTAAATCTCTCTCTCTCTAAATCTCTCTCTCTAAATCTCTCTCTCTAAATCTCTCTCTAAATCTCTCTCTAAATCTCTCTCTAAATCTCTCTCTCTAAATCTCTCTCTAAATCTCTCTCTCTAAATCTCTCTCTCTAAATCTCTCTCTCTAAATCTCTCTCTAAATCTCTCTCTCTAAATCTCTCTCTAAATCTCTCTCTCTAAATCTCTCTCTCTAAATCTCTCTCTCTAAATCTCTCTCTCTCTCTCTCTAAATCTCTCTCTCTCTCTAAATCTCTCTCTCTCTCTAAATCTCTCTCTCTCTCTCTAAATCTCTCTCTCTCTCTCTAAATCTCTCACTCTGGTCGGTTGACATGCTAGCTGTCTATTTGGGAGTAGGACGTAGCTGATACTCAAGTTACTATGTAAACAAGCATTGGCATAGCCAATAGGTCTCGCTTTTGGGACCTTATAAGTATTTACTTATGCAGCACAATATCCTTGGTGCAACAACATCAACCGTTGCATGGCTAAACACTTATAAGGTCCCCAAGGCGAGACCTATTGGCTATGCCAATGCTTGTTCTTCTTTTCTTGTTGCAGGTTCTTGTCTGAGGACACAAGGTTCAGGGGTGCCCCTAAATACTAGATTTAGGAGAGTTACAGGTAGGTAAAAGGCAGGGACCAATGGGTCCCTTCCCTGAGGTGGGTACACCCCCTATTATGCCACCCTCCAGTGGGAGGGGGGCATGAGCCTGTCCCTGGTTGGCTGAGTCCCCCCATCTTCAAGATGGCGTGGACTGAGACTTGTGCTTCACCTCCCCCCCCCTCCCCCCGAGGGGTGGAGTTGGCAGAGGTGGGCACACCTCTCTTCCTCACTTGTTTTTCCCGCTGGTTCTCCCGCTCAAAGTGGGGACCAGAACCAGTGGGGACCAGTTGCTGAGAGCAGCAAGTGGCCTGGGGAAGCTCACAAAGGCGGCAAGCCTTTGAAGCTTCCCCTTCAGGAACCCTGCCCATCCTGGGGGAGGAGGCTTGGCACCTCATCCCAGGATGTGCATTGTTACTCCAGTATTGGAACTTTCATAGATTCCCATGCTTGAATCATTCCCCGTCGTCGAGATGGGAGTCCCCGGTATACATAAAATATCAATCAATCAGGACATTTGTAAAGCGCACTACTTACCCGTGCGGGTCTCAAGGCGCTGGGGGGGAGAGGGGGATGCTGCTACTGCTCGAAAAGCCAGGTTTTGGAGTCTTCTGAAGGTTAGTAGGTCCTGGGTCTGCCGTAGGAGGATGGGGAGGGTGTTCCACGTTTTGGCGGCGAGGTGGGAGAACGATCTGCCGCCGGAGGTCGTTCTTCGGATGCGGGGGACTGTGGCGAGGGCGAGGTCGGAGGAGCGGAGCTGGCGGTTGGGGGTGTAGCAATAGAAACCATTACAAAAAAGAAACTAGGCCTAGGCCCATTCTAGTTTTGTAACATATCCACCTTTTTGTAAAAGAGACCAAATAAAATGAACAACCAATCAGATTAGCCTCACCCCCTACAACCTTCCTGAAAGAACCTCAGACCCTCAGATTTTCTACTGCACGTTGTGCAAGGGAGTCTCCACTGAGCTCTGCTCAGTTTTTTCCTATCAACCTTATTCCTATAGTTTTTTCGCCTGTTTTTCTTCAACAACTGCTTAGACTACATGCCAACATGTCTGACAAGGAAAAGAAAGCCCTCTTTAAACCGTGTGCAACCTGCTCTAAGAAGAGACTTTTTGTGGAGGACAAGCGCAAGGATTGCATTTACTGTCTGTACCCAGACCATAAGGCAGCAGACTGTAAGATATGCCGTACCTTCTCTACAAAAACTTTAAGAGACCGTGAGGGGCGTCTCTTGACCTGGCTCCAGAAACTTAAGTCAAGGAAGGAGCCAGTCTCCAGTGACCATGATGACGCCTCCTCCGCTTCATCTTCCAGGAGGTCTATGAAAAGGGGTAGGTCTTCTCCTTCACCTTCTAAAGACCGCCCAAGTAAAGCCTTAAAAAAGAGCTCTCATAGGTCTGACCGGCGCAGTCCTAGCAAATCTCACCGAGGTGTAAAGGAGAGGGAAGGACTATCAGAAGGAGTGACATCAAAGAGGAAGTCCAGCTCAGTTCCTCCATCTTCTCCTCAGGCAGGACTAAAAGCCTTCAAAAAGCCCTCTTCTCTTCCAGGGGATACTCATCAATAGTCATAAGCACTGAATTATCCCCGCCCACGTGCGGGATCCCGGAGCATATAGAAATAAATGTGTGTGTGTGTGTGTGTGTGTGTGTGTGTGTGTATATATATATATATATATATATATGTGTGTGAGAAAGTGCCCTCTTTCTTGCATGGTATGCCCCCACTTTTTGCTGAATTGCTGATGTGCTTGACTGAGGGTGCCCTGGGCTCCTGCCAATCAGGTACCCAGGGCCTGTGTTCCTTCCCTTAAACCGCATTGAAGCCTAAACCCAATTGGCATCTCTGGCCACAGGTAAGCCCCTGGTAAATGGTACCACTGGTACCCAGGGCACTGTGACCAGAGAGAACCTCCAAGGACTGCAGCACTTATTGTGCCACCCTTAGAGGCCCTGTACCCTGACACACACACACTGCCTTTGCAGGCTGCGTGTCTTGGTGCAGAACAAAGTGAAGAGTCGACATGGCACACATCCCTGTGTGCCATGCCCACAAACCACTGCCCTGGCATACATCAGTCACCCCTCTAGCTGGTTGCCCTATGCCAGTGGTGAGGGTACAGGTGCATGAGCCCTGTGCCCCTACAGTACCCAGGTCCATTCTTGGGCACTGTAAGTGCAGTGCTGCCATTAAGAGTATATGGTGCTGGGAGTTTGTCAGTACGAACTCCACAGCACCATAATGGCTACACTGAAGACTGGGAAGTTTGGTATCAAACTTCTCAGCACATTAAACCCACACTGATGCCAGTGTGGGATTTAATGTAAAATGCACAACAGAGGGCATCTTAGAGATGCCCCCTGAAACTCGACCAACTCCCAGTGACCTGACTGAGTGGCTGCCGAGGCTGCCACCCCCAGACATGTTTCTGGACCCCTGGGCCGAGAGCTTGCTGCTCTCGGGGTCCTTAAACGATGCACATCCTGGGACGAGGTGCCAAGCCTCCTCCCCCAGGATGGGCAGGGTTCACGAAGGAGAAGCTTCAAAGGCATACCGCCTTTGTGAGCCTCTCCAGACCACTTGCTGTACTCAGCAACTGGTCCCCACTGGTTCCGTCCCCCCCCCCCCCCCTTTTGGCCGGGAGATCCGGCGGGAAAAACAGAGTGAGGAAGAGAGGTGTGCCCACCTCTGCCAACTCCACCCCTAGGGTGGGGGAGGCGAGGTGAAGCACAACCTCGAGTCCCCGCCATCTTGAGGATGGGGGGGACCCAGCCAACCAAGGACAGGCTCCTGCCCCCCTCCCACTGGAGAGTGGCAGAGTAGGGGGTGTACCCACCCCAGGGAAGGGACCCATTGGTCCCTACCTGTAACGCCCCTAAATTCAGTATTTGTATTGTATTGTAAATGCATTTGTATAGCGCTTACTACCCCATACGAGGCGTCGAAGCGCTTTTTCGGTGAGTAGCACGCTACTCCGGGACCCATAGAGGATTAGTGTTGAATTAGTATAGTGAAACATGCAAGTAAATTTTAAGTGGTGGATATGTTAGTCAGTTATTTGGATTCGGAAGGGTAGCAGAAGGATAGAAGAGGAAAGAAGGTTTGTATTTATATAGCGCTTCTAACCCCTGATGGGGTGTTGAATTGCTTTTTTTGGCGAGTAGCACGCTACTCCGGAAACCCATAAAGCATTAGTGGTGAATTAGTATAGTGGAATATGGAATTAGAGAAGTGAAAATGCTAGTCTGTTATTTTGATTGAAAAGGATAGTGGAGGGATAGAAGAGTGAAGGATTTCTTTTTTTAGGTCATAGCAGTAGGAGTAGGCTTTTGGATCAGTAAAAAGGGTTTTTGGAGGGGAAGAGTCAAAGGGAAGAGTTTAGAAAGGTTTGTTATGGGGATCGGTACAGTAAAGGAGGTGTCAGAAGATGCAAGGAGGGGTAGAGTAGGAGAGAGTCAAGAAAGGGTTATTTTGGGGAACATAGTAGTGGTATGGCGTTTGGGATAAATGAGAGAGAGGGTGTAGAGGATATAGTGATAGATGTATAGGGTGAGATAGGGTAGTGAATTGGAAAGAGTAGTAGAAAGAAGTTTGAGATGAGTCAAAGTTGGCCTAGGAGATATATTGAGGGAAGTATAGGCTGAGAAATAGGGTAGTGCATTGGAAATGCTAAATTAGAAGAAAGTGATAAATATATAGATCCATAAGTACATTGATAGTATCTAGATACATAAAGGAGGTAAGTATATGTAGATTAAAGATATTGATAGAGGTACAGGATGAGAAACAGGGTAGTGCATTGGATATGCTTTTTCAGGAGAAAAAGTAACAGACACATTAATTAATGGGAGGATGGGCAGCATTTCTGGCTCTGGCCAGGCTCAAACGGGCAACTGCCCTTGTCCTCTCCGCCCTTGTCCTCTCCGCCCGGGCTGAGACGCCCTAACCCTGGCCTTTTATAGCCATAGTAATCAGGTGACCCCGTCAGCCATTGGGAACCCTAGCCCTAATACTATCCAATCACAACACTAGCCCTAAAAGCTAGAACCAATAGGAGATCAGGACCTTACAGCCAATCTTAGCCCTATTCCAAGCACCCAATCAGTTAAAAAAAAAAAAAAACCCTGATCTATACGTCCAATAGAGGCCCTAGCCCTACCAGTAGTCCCAACACTAGTCCAAGCAACCAATGGGACAGGAAGCCCTAGTCCCTACTTCCAATAGAAAGCCTAACCCTACTCTTAGTCCCACACCTATTCCAGCAACCAATCACACCAGAAGCCCTAATCGCTACTGTAGGAAAGTGGGTTTCTGTTGCAGGAACCCCCCCACTTTTTGCCTGATAACTAATGCACTTTTCCTTGGTGTTCCCTGGGTCCCTGCCAATCAGGTACCCAGGGCCTGTGTTCCTTCCCTAAAAACTGTACTAAAGCCTAAACCCAATTGGCATCTCTGGCCACAGGTAAGCCCCTGGTAAATGGTACCCTAGGTACCCAGGGCACTGTGACCAGAGAAGACCCCTAAGGGCTGCAGCACTTATTGTGCCACCCTTAGAGGCCCTGTACCCTGACACACACACACTGCCCTTGCAGGCTGAGTGTCTTGGTGCAGAACAAAGTGAAGAGTCGACATGGCACACATCCCTGTGTGCCATGCCCACAAACACACTGCCCTGGCATACCTCAGTCACTCCTCTAGCTGGGTGCCCTTTGCCAGTGGTGAGGGTACAGATGCATGAGCCCTGTGCCCCTACAGTACCCAGGTCCATTCCTGGGCACTGTAAGTGCAGTGCTGCCATTCAGAGTATATGGTGCTGGGAGGTCGTCAGCAGGAACTCCACAGCACCATGATGGCTGCACTGAAGACTAAAGTTTGGTATCAAACTTCTCAGCACAGTAAACCCACACTGATGCCAGTGTGGGATTTACTGTAAAATGCCCGACAGAGGGCAACTTAGAGTTGCCCCCTGAACCTAACCTACAGTCCACGTCTTGTCTGAGGGGCTGCCTAGGCTGCCACACAGCAGACATGTTGCTGGACCCCTGGGTAGAGAGCCATGCGCTCTCCCGGGCCTGCAACAATGCACGTCCTGGGCGAGGTGCTAGGCCTCCTCCCCCAGGATGGGCAGGGGGAAGCTTCAAAGGCATTCCGCCTTTGTGAGCTTCCCCAGACCACTTGCTGTACTCAGCAACTGGTCCCCACCGGTTCTTCCCCATCCTGGCGGGAAGACTGGCGGGAAACACCAAGGGAGGAAAGGGGTGTGCCAGCCTCTGCCAACCCCACCCCTCAGGTGGGGGAGGCGAGGTGAAGCACATCTCCGGGCTCTCGCCATCTTGAAGATGGGGAGCCCTGCCCAATCAGGATTAGGCTCCTGCCCCCTCCCACAGGAGAGTGGCAGGATAGGGGTGTACCCACCCCAGGACAGGGACCCATTGGTCCCTGCCCTTTACCTACCTGTAACGCCCTAAATCTAGTATTTAGGGGCACCCTGAACCTTCCTTCCTCAGATTCCCGCAACCTAAGAAGACAAGCATTGGCATAGCCAATAGGTCTCGCTTTTGGGACCTTATAAGTATTTAGTTATGCAGCACAATATCCTTGGTGCAACAACATCAACTGTTGCATGGCTAAACACTTATAAGGTCCCAAAGGCGAGACCTATTGGCTATGCTAATGCTTGTTTCTACTTTCAGCCATGCTGCACATGCAACATGGCTAAAAATCATGATAAATACCAGGGCTTTAAGTGGGATGAAAAAACTGAGGGGTCTCTCAAAGGGGCGTGGCCAATGTAATCATGGGCATGGCTTAAAACATGACTCCACGGCTCCAGTGTGTCCTTGCAGCTCTCTGATTCGGACCCCAGACAGGCGTCTGCTTTATCCCTGCCTCTTTCATCTCCTGATATTACTCCAGTTTCCCGCACCCGGGCCCACCGAACCTCGCCTGTTCCAATACTCAGCCTGACACTGGACAGCCTTCTCTTGAATACCCTTGACTCCAGCCTTTCTTGATTGCCGTGGCATACCCGCCCTAGTGTTTTCACGTACTTCAGTTTAGGGAGCTCCTCATTCGCTCCCTTCTTGTTGCACCTTGATGCCAGCATAGCGCTTCTTTTGCGCCAACTCTTGACACTCCCATTTTCGTTTAACCACACCGAGTTACGGTATTCTTATCCGGTTTTCGGCCCTGATGAGTCACGGGACCTTTCCCAGTGACGAAACACGTGTCGGCTGGTTTACTATATTCAACACAGTTGTTGTTGAAATAAATAACACCTACTTGGATAAACACTGATGTTGATCTTTGCATTTGAGTAACGCACCAATACTGCGTATTGTATTACGAACACCCTAACCGCGTGTGCCCAGGACTACGCCTACGTTATAAAATTGTGGATCTTGCGATTCATATATTCCCCAGGGGTTATCGGGTTATTCCCCTGACCTGGCAGCACCGCACTACCAAAGGTTCACTGACAGCACACGCAATAGCCTGAGCGCCATTTTCCTGACTAAACACAAAAACCCCCATTCTAATTTCCATGGCTTAAAACATGTAAGCTAAAAATCTGTGCTTAGCATAGTGTGCCGCCCGACTTGTACTTTGCTGTTTCTGTCATTGCATCCAGATATATGATACAACAAGTAACATCATAACTACAATAAGTCAGGACTATTGGCTTTGTCAATGGTTGTTAGTTGCATAAGATAAATAAGCAGCAATATGGCTTGTATATAATATTGAAAAAGCTTCCATTTAAAGCCCTGGTAACACCACGACAATGTTGCTGCTCCTGAGTTTCAAAAAGAGAAGGGAAATCCAGAGAGAAAAGGACTCTCTTTTAAAGGATTTCCCTTCCCCTAGAATGCTCACCTGGCATGACGTCCTGCCGTAACCTCCACTAGTGAGAAGTGAGCAGTGTGAGCACGCCCACATCGATGTGCCTGCTGTCACTGCAGTCCGGTAAAGAAAAAACGGACCGTCTGTGCCAGGGCACAAAACAGAGCCCGATAGAGACCCGTTTCGAGGCCCCTTTTAAAAAAAACTGCCGGTGCTAAGCACCGGTGAGACCCGGACCACTGAAAGCCCTGGATAAAACCAATAACTTTCAGAGGTGAGACCTATTAGCGTTGACAATGTTTATTGACAAAATGTCACTTGATTTATTTTCACCATATCAAGGGAGAGCAGCCCCTTGCAAAGCAGTGGTGCAAGTTGAGGTATGACTCGCAAAGGGGAAGTACAAGATCACAGGCTGAAAGGAACATCAAATAGTTGCCATCTGGCTGCTTAGGTAACTTGAGGCGGAGGTCCCCATCTGGGGTCAAAGGGCAAAGGTCTGGGTGTTGACAGTCCACTTGTGGGCAGAACCAGACTAGAGAAGCTGGCTTAGTTATCAGCTTCAGGTAGCAAAAAAACTGAGCGACAATTCAGTCTTCCACAATTGGCCAAACTGTTTGATCCTGGGCAAACAATGTTATCACCCTGTGCCCTGGTTCCCTTCCTTATACAAACGTGGGAGTGTCTAGAAACAGGCGAACCCCGCTACAGAATTACACACAGAATCTGAACTGCAGAGAGGGGTCTGATAGTCTGGAAATAGGATCACGGGAGGCAGATTTTATATCTGTGCTTTTAGGGCAGAACCCCACAAGGAGATGGGGAGGGTGGAGGTTGGTGTAAATATTCTCATATAGCGAGTCTTGCTAAATTACCCAAATTTACCTTATTTGCGGGGACACTGGTACAGCGCTTGTGAGTGCAGAGTTTGCACCATTTGTGCTGGTGCTAATGGGCACAGCCATCCCATATTGTAATAACACCACATCACTTTCTAAACCCTAAATAACGTTAAAAGTGTAATAATTCGATTACAGCACATATACTACCAATATTTTTAATAGATCCAGCCATCTCTTAATGAGTACCTCTACATGTCGCAAACTATGCGGCTAAATATGAGGTGTGTTTCATTATAGGGAGAGACAGGGAGGAAACAGACACACACAAAGACAGCAAGCAAGGACCAGAGACAGAAATACAGATGAGAGGACGTGAGAGAGGTTAGGACTCGAGACGCAGAGAAAAAGCGCGAGAGAAGATGAGAAGAGAATAGGTTCTTTTTGAGAGACAGCAAAAGTGGCCGATAGGAAAAGAGAGAGAGAGTGAAAGAACAATAGAAAAAGAAACAGAGGCAGAGAGTAATAAAGAGAGGGAGAGGCAAAGAGAACAAGAGAGGAGCGGGGGCGAGCGAGCGCGGCAGCCTGCTGAGGTGACCAGACGCTCGTGCGTCATGGCCTTTTCCCCGCACGGCCAGCATGTGTTTCCAATTATCGCGCCCGCGTGTGGGCACGATAATTGGAAACACATGTCGGCCGCGCGCGTAACCGCAGGAAAAAGGCCATGACGCACGAGCGTCTGGTCAGCTTTCGAAACCCCCTAACATAGTCTTGCCAGGGCAGCGCTTGCGCGCTACTCGAGGCTCGACCTAAAAAAGGACAAAAGACGCCCAGCAGAGGAGACTGCAGAGAACAACTGACTTGGCCCCAGCCCTACCGGCCCGTCTGCAGTTTCCAGAGATCCTGCGCCAAAAATAGTTTTGTCCTGCAGCCAGCGACCTCCAGAACCCCGGGGAGGACTGACTGCCTTCAACAAAGACCGGATCTCCTGTGAACAGCAGCTCTGTTCAAAAGAAACACCAAACAAAGACTCCGAGCCTGCTGAGGAAAAAGAAACCCGACGCCTGGAACCACCACTGCACCCGTCGCCTACAGCCCGAGTTCAAGTGGCCCACCGGTCCCAGCGAGGTCCCCCAGCGCTCCAGAGTCAGAGTCCACCGTGGGTTGACCCCTCCAGGACTCCCCAACGTCGCCTGCAGCCCCTGCACGGAGACCCCCCCCCCAACCGCGAGTGGCCCGGTAAGGTGAAATCCGACCTCAAAAGACACCCCTGCATCCAGCCGCCCTGCGCCCTGGAGAAAGGAACCCGAGGTGCACCTACGTCCCCGAGCCCTCCAACTTACCTGCCCAACTGTTGGTTCATCCTGGAAGTCTTCCTGGACCGAGCCGGCAGCTGAAAACTAAAACCGAAAATCTCCATTGAAATCAACAGGGCACCCGACCTCAAATCAGCACCCTGCACCCGGCCGCCCTAGTGCCGCTGAGGGTGCCCCTTCTGTGCTTACTTGGTCCCCAACGTGCCCTGAGCTTAACCCTAGGAGCTTTGCTCCCACAACCCCATGGCCTGCTTGCCAGCCGCCACCAACCGGAGTCCCCCTATCCTCCATAGGATAACATTGGTGGCTCTTTGTGAAAAAGTTTCTGTCAACTTTTGAAATACAAGAATATTCTTTAAAAATCGTACAAACTACAAAAACGTAATTACTTACCTGTTTTAAGTAAATGTCCCAGTGCTGAATCTAGGAGTCCAGCACTGGATTACAAAAGTAACGTTAAAGTAACTTACCGGCGAATTGAATTTCCTTCCATAGGGTAACATTGACTGGTTTCACTTGGAAATTCTTCTAAGTGTCGAGTTTTGAGACTTTAAAATATTCACCTAAAATCAGCCGAATTACGAAAACGAATTTACTCACCTGCTATCAGGAGAGATCCCAGTGCTGGATCTTGGTGCCCAGCACTGACCCTAAAAAGTAATCACAACTGTACTTACCGGTAACTCGAATTTCCTTCCATAGGATAACATTGCCTGGTTTTTGCTGAAAAAGTTTGTCGATTTTGCAAACTTACAAATATTCGTTAAAAATCTCCTGTATAACAAAAACACATTCTTCCAACTGTTTACAGGAGATGCACCAGTGCTGGATCCAGGATCCAACACTGAGTTAGAAAAAGTAACAATAACCACACTTACCTGCTAAGTGAATTTCCTCCCATAGGATAACATTGGTGATTCTATGTGAAAAAGTTTCTAAGTGTCAACTTTTAAAATACAATAATATTCCTTAAAAATCACAACTGTAACCAAAACGTTTTTACTCAACTGTTTACAGGAGATGTCCCAGGACTGAATCTAGGATCCAGTCCTGTGGTAAAAGTAATCCAAAAAGTAATCAATTGCATTTAACTAGAAATTCCCATTGAGCTCAATGTATAATTGTGTTTAAAATTGTGTTGCCTATTGCAACCACTGTAACTATTGCATTCAAAAGTCTATTGCCTATTGAAAGTATTTACCTAAAGCATTTCAATCTGAGAAAGTATATTTTGATACCTATTGTTGGTTCTAAAATAAAACAAGCATATATATTTATATACAAACCATTGGCCTAGAGTTCAGTTCTTGAGTGTGTGGCTTCATTTGCTGACTGAGTGTGTACAACAAATGCTTTACACTGTCCTCTGATACTGCCTTACTGCTCGACCAAGCTACCACTTTAGAGAGTAAGGTTATATCTAACTTTAGCCTCTGCCAAACCTCTGGGGACTGTGGACTCTGTACACACTGTACCTTACTTTGGTCCAGTATATACAGAGCCACTTTCTTACAGCTACTTCCACTTAAAGGCTAAACCCTAGCCCTACTTCCACCCTAGTCCCAACAACAAATAACACAGGAAGCCCTAGTCCCTACTGCCAATAGAAATCATAACCCTAGCCCTAGTCCCAACCCTACATTGATTGAATCACAGACCCAGAAACCAATCAAAACCCTCAAATACCCAACCAATGAGGACACTAACCCAATCCAGTAGAAACATCAGATACAACCACCATTCACTGTATACATGTACCAACCACTAGCAGACTATATAAGGTCCCAGCAACCTCAGACAAGGTTTGCTGGCCAGGGAGTTGGAAGCTGCTTCTCCGGTTCAGAATCTCCTAGGAGACAGACATGCTCAATCCACACTTTGGACTACTGCAAATAAAGGCCTCACAAACTTGAAATCTAACACTACTGTTTGAATACAAGTTTACTCCCTGTCCTGGCCAAAAAACGAAGTGCACAGTCCCTATTAAACACAGTTTAAGCAGCTCACAGAAGCACCCTCTGATGTAGAATATCCCTGTTGCTGGGGGTGAGGCAGGGGGGGCTGGTTTCACTGTCTTGTTAACACAAAATGGTGGCTGGGGGTGCACTGTTTAACATACCGGTCTTAGCACAGAGCAAAGGAGAAATTTGGAGGGAAAACTGAATAGTCACCAGGAATGAGAGGGGAAAAACTACAGGTTTTGGACTGCAAATCCCACAATTCAACACGTTTAAATGGAAGCAATCATGGGCAGGAAAACCACAAGTTTAAAACACAAAACAGGTGATAAAATATGCAATCACAGGCAGGTTAAAACTACAATTTTAAACTGTAACAACTACAGGCAAAGACAGTAATCACAGAAAGGGAAAATCGTTTTTTTAAACACTTGGGGGGGGGGGGGGAGAGACGGCACTAGTCTGCCTCCTTACCACTTCCTGGACTCTGCTCGCTGCAATCTGGGGCACAGGTAGGCTGCAACTCACAAAACTTGTCTATGGGCACTCTTCCGTTCGTCACCACCGCCTTCACCGGGAGCCCGTCTCGTCTAGCTCCCCTGCGCCGTTTTCAGTGGCCCCCTGTCCGTCCCCGGACCCCCTGGCGCAGCAACCACCAGTAAACTCCCTCAGCTCTTGTCTCTAACAGTCGCCGCTCCACTGGTCCTCCGGGCTCGGCGGCGCCCCGCCGCCCGCAGCGCGCGCGGCGGAGGACGCCTCCTCCGCTCCAGCAGCCCCGGCCCTACAAATTCAGCAGAGGGCCCCCTCCGTCTCCAATCCTTCGTTCTCTCCTGAGGCCTCAATAGCGCGCTATTGTTCACTGAGATGGCACAGCAGGGCAGTCAGGACCGTCGGCCTGGGAACTTCAGCCACGCCGTGCAGAGAGTTTAAGGGTCGGGCCTCGTGTCGACCCATCCGGGCCAGACCGCAACCGGTGCTTCCCTCCAGTGGGGGCCTCCGCCACCGCTCAACAGGCCGGTCACAGCCCCCCTCGTTGCTTCACCTGTCGTCAGGCCGTACCCGGCCTGTCCTCGCCGCCTCCGTGCCAGGGCTGTAGACCTCCCGCCTCGAGCGAAGCCTCTCTGCGCCAGCGGCGTAGTCGTAGGAGCAAGCAACAGGTGCCCAATGCAGTCAGCAACACCGCACCCCCTGGCGCAGCGTCAAGGGGGCCCTCGATTTACGGGTGTCTCTCCCGTAGGATCAGAGACCTCGGCCTTCTCCCCCTGTCCGGGTCAAGCGGGGGTCCACAAGCTGCCTCACTCCCCGCCACTGGTCTCCGTCGCGGCGGCGTGAGGCCGGGGCGCACCACCGTCCCACCGCCGGCGCGGCTGCTCCAGTCTGGCACGGCTCCACGCCCTCGCCTCCGCGGCTGCCCTCACTGTCTGCCGAGCCCAGAGAGGCGCCGTCCAGAGGCAATGCAGCGCCTGGCCCCAGTCTGCATCGGCGGCCCTCCACGCCGCAGCCGCAACTCACCTCCGGGCGATGAGCGGGGGAGGGGCCGCGGCCGGCCTCCCGCAAGTCCACCACCACTCACCGGTCTGGGTCTGGTCTCCCAAGCGGAGCGTCGGTCAGGCGCTCAGACGCCCCCCATCCGGTCGCCGCATCTGCTCAAAGTCCACAGCCGCTCCTAGGGGAGCCCGCACCCCGGTCAGTCCCAGACTCGTGTCCGGCGCCTCAGCTCCGCCTCTCTCTACGCGAGGGCCGGTGCTCCAGGCCTGCCGCGCCTCCAACACGGCTAGGGGGGTCTGTCCGCGAGCCTTCGCAGCTTCCAGCGTTCACCGGACCTCCCGTGCAGATTCAGGAGTGTCGGGTAAGGTATTACAGTGGCGCTGGCGACGCTAGGGGTTACAGGTCCGGGTTTCAGGCAGGAGCGACGGGTAGGCACGTCCTACACGTCCGCAATCTTAGCCAAGCCCCCAAGTAACATATCTTAAGTAATTGCACAAATGAAAAGTTACATCAGCATTTGGTAGACCTAGGTCTAATTTCTCCCCAAGAATTGGGAAAGAAGGCAGACCACTGGGTCAAGACTAGGGTGAGAAGGACAACCACTGGGGGTGACCAGAAGAAGGTGGTTACAAAACCTCCCCAGGGGAAAGGTGGTGAGAATCCCCAAGATAAAAAGTCTGAGTCTTCCAAAGGGCCCCAAAAACCTGTACAGGGGGGTGGGTCCCAAACTACTCCCTATGTGCCACAGCCCTATAGGGGGAAGAACTTTGATCCACAAAGGCCTGGTGTGACAACTGTAAGAAGTTGGGACACTTAACTGTAGACAAGTCTTGCCCTCACAACAAGGCCCCTAAGCCCACAAGTACAGATACTCCTGGGGTGGCAAGTCTACAGATGGGATAAACAGTGTGCCCAGAGCAAATCAGGATGCACACTGCAGCAGTTCTAGTTTCAGAGGGGGAAGTTGAGTTTGCCACTGTAGCTGTGTGGCCACCCAACTTAAAGAAATACTTACAGTACCCTTGGATCAATGGAACTAGGATAGAAGCTCTGAGGGATACAGGTGCCAGTGTCACTATGGTGAGAGATGCACTGGTTTCCCCTGAGCAATACTTGATTGGGAGAACTTACCCAGTCACCAATGCTGACAGTGTTACTACTAACCATGCAATGGCTTATGGTGACAGACTTGGGGGGGGGGGGAGAAGGGGGGCGTTACTGGCCTGAAACAGGTAGTGGTCTCTCCAAAGCTACCAGCTGCATGTCTGCTTGGCAATGACCTGGAAACCTCAGCCTGGGCTGAGGTTGAACTAAAAACCCATGCAGCAATGCTGGACATCCCTGAATTGGTGTGTGTGAAAACAAGAGCACAGAGCAAAAGGCAGGGTGAAGAAATGGTGTTGGAGCCTGAAAGAATGGCCCAACCTACCAAGAGAAAAGGTAAGAAGACTGGGGGACCAGCTTCTATACAGCCAAAGGATCAGGACCCCTCTCCTCAGGGAGAGGACTTGGAAACCCCAGAGGGAACTGAGCCCATGGAGCTTGACCCTTACCAGGTTGAACTCTTGGGCCCAGGGGGGACCCTCTAGGGAAGAGCTGTGCCAGGGGCAGCAAGACTGTCCCACTCTTGAAAGCCTGAGGCAGCATGCGGTTTCAGAAGCAAAGGGAGATGTCAGTGGTACCCACAGAGTTTATTGGGAAATGGGATTACTGTACACTGAGGCAAGAGACCCCAATCATGGAGCCACCAGGAGAGTGGTAGTGCCACAGAAGTACAGGGAGTTTTGCAGTGTGAATCTTTCTGGATTTACTATGCTGTGCATTATTCCGCGGTCTAGTGGTTGGGTCCGGAATCGTAGTCTTTTTTCTGTTTTTTTTGTTTTTTTTGTGTAGCCCAGGTGGGCGTCGACGCCCCACCATTTGGTGTCCTTCCGTGACGTCGGCGCGCTTCCTCCGGAAGCTCCCACCCTTGGACGCCATCTTCAGATTCTTTTTTCCGCCGTTGGGTCTGGATCGTCGTGAAGAGCTCCAGAGTTGGAAGAGGAGAGAAGAAGTAAGAGAAAAGCAGAAAGAACCGAGAAAAATTGGAGATCTTCATCACAAGACAAAGAACTTACTACCGGGACGACGAAGCTGGTGAGAGGTAGAAGAAACTTCGACGTCCATCGGAGAATGCGCACACAGGGGGCTCCCTGAGTGCGGGAATGGACAAGACACCATTCAAGTTCTGTCGTAACTGCCACCACAAGTTCGCACAGAAAGACCAACATCCAGTCTGCAACCTCTGCCTACCGATCGACCATCGAAGCGACGACTGCAACGCCTGCGCAGCATTCGCCGCCAAGACCCTCAGGGTGAGGGACAGACAGAGGACAGCAAACTACAGCATGCAGGGCCAAGGGCCACCTCCGTCGCTGCGGGACCTGGGCCTCTCCATTGGGGAAGAGGACAACATCGCCGAGGGACCAGAGGACTGCACGGTTGTAGAGACCGATAACACTTCCAGGAAGGAGTTAAGAGACACGTCGACCCAAAGAACCCAGACAGACTCTCGAAAATCCGAGCCAAAGTCCTCGAAAGGAGCACCGGCGTCGAAGCACTCGACGACCGAAGCTGCATCCAGGGACAAACAGCCCAGCGGATCCTTCGAAAAGGACTCCCGGTCGGCGAAAGCTCTGGACACACCCAGGTCGTCTAAGCACGGTTCCGAGAAACCGCACTCTAAGCCGAAGGGGAAAGAGCAGAAGGCACCTCCGACGTCAACTACGACCTCGAAGAGAACTGCCGAAACTCTCGACGCCGATCAAGCGGCGGAGATGGAGAGGAAGAAGAAAAGGCTCGAGGCCGAAATGGCCAGTATCATCCAAAAGAAGAAGGACTTCGACGACAGGATGAGTAGATACACCATCCCTTCGAAGCCCTCGACAGTCGTCGAAGCGGAAACGCAAGAGGAGTTCGACAGCACCGAGCCGCCGAAAACTCCTGAACCGTCTGAACAACAGGACGAAGAGGTCCTGTACGATTATACGGAGGGTGATAACGACCAGCAGACGCACTACGGCTCGACACCCTCGGAGGCTCAAGACCTGGAATGGCAGGATCTCGACGCCGAAGACCCGGAGGAGGCCGTGGAGACATATCCGTCGAGGCCTTCGCCGCCGGACGACATAGGAGTGTACAACATGGTCGTCAGGAACGCGGCAGCCACCTATAGAGTGGAAATGGAGGTGGAAAAGCCTAAAGCCTGTTTTCTCCTGGAAACACTGCTACCAACACAAACTAGGAGCCAATTCCTTCCTATGCTCCCTAGTGTGCTAGACCAAGGCAGGGAAGCTTTCAAGGAGCCATCTACCTGCAGATCGGTCACACCCAGAACTGAGAAAAATATAAACACTCTTCAAAGGATCCACCATATATCCAGGGATCTGTGCCAGCTGATTCAATAATAACAGCAACAGCCAGGAAGGGGGCCAACGTTCCCACAAACTCCGGTCCGCCCCCAGACAAGGAGAGCAAGAGGATAGACCTCACAGGGAGGAAAATTGAAAGGAATGCGGCAATACATTGGCGCATTGCCAACTCCAACGCCCTTCTAAATAGGCACGCCTACCAGCACTGGGAAGAAGTTGGGCAGTTCCTCAAACTGCTCCCCACAGAAAACCAGCAGAGAGCGGCACACCTGGTGGAGGAGGGGAAGAACATGGCCAACACCTGCCTAAAGTCGGCCCTAGACGCAGCTGATACATCAAGCAGGCTGATGATGATCGGGGTGACAGAGAGGAGACATGCCTGGCTCAGGATCTCCGGGTTCAAGCCGGAGGTACAAAACAACATCCTGAAGTTGCCCTTCAACGGGGAAAAGCTGTTCGGCACGCCCGTGGACGAGACGCTGACGCAGCTCAAAAAAGATAACGAAACGGCAAGGTCCATGGGAGCACTACAGTTCAGGGGTATGAGAAGGGGCACCCCCTCACGAAGACCAAACTGCAGAGGTGGAAACCAGCCGGGAACATCGCACCAGGCCTTCCAGCAAACATTTCAGGGAAGCAGCCAGGCACAACAGGGTCAGCAGCAACAAGGCTGGCAGAACCAACAGAGGGGCCAGTCCTTTCGTAGCCGACCAAACGGACGAGGCAATACAAGAAGAGGCGGCCAGCAGCCCGCCCCCAAGTGACTCCACACTACAACACGTGCCCGCACCCCCAACATCGCTAGTGCCGCGGCACAACAAAAGACACAAACAAAATTTACCATCATACAACGCCCGTAGGAGGAAGACTAAAACACTTCTCCCAGGAGTGGGAGAAGATAACCGACAAGTGGATACTCAACATCATACAGTTCGGCTACTGCTTAGAACTCGTAAAGAGGCCACCAAACAAGAGGCCAACAAACAAAAAACATTCAACAAAAGAGCTGTCACTATTGTGGCAGGAAGCACAAGAACTCCTCCACAAACAGGCTATAGAAAAGGTGCCGTACAAAGAAAAGGGCACAGGAGTGTACTCCAACTACTTCCTCGTACCAAAAGTAGACGAAACGTTAAGGCCCATACTGGACCTACGGTTCCTAAACAAATACATCAAAACTCAAAAGTTCAAGATGACGTCCTTACAAGAGGTCATACCTCAAATAAGGCACGGGGATTTTATGTCCACAATAGACCTCAAGGATGCCTACCTACACATCCCCATAAACCAAGGACACAAGCGTCTGCTCAGATTCACCATCAGCATGACGCACTACCAGTTCACGGCCCTAGCCTTCGGCCTCAAATCGGCGCCAAGAGTATTCACCAAATGCCTAGCTGCCGTAGCAGCACATTTGCGAAGACAGGGGATACACGTATACCCCTACCTAGACGACTGGTTGGTAAAAGCGAACTCCTACAACCAATGCAAACTACATACTCAGCAAGTCACACAAACGCTGACAAAACTAGGCTTCTCCATACACAAGGAGAAGTCATCGCTGGAACCAGAACAAGTGAAGATCTTCCTGGGTGCGAAGATCGACACCATTCAGGGGAGAGTGTTCCTCAGCGAGAAAAGGATCCTCGCACTACTGAAGGAGACTCGCCGCTACCTGAAGGGGCAACGTCTGACAGTGAGCAAGCTCATGGGCATGATGGCATCCTGCATACATTTAGTCCCCAATATTCGGCTACACATGAGACCATTCCAGGAATGGCTGCAACAGCAATGGTCACAGTCAACAGGGAGTTGGGAAGATCTAGTGGTTGTAACGCTTGCAGTGCAGGAAGAGATAGCATGGTGGAACAGGGGCAACATAACAAGGGGAAACCCATTCACACCACCAACTCCAACAGTGACCATCACAACAGACGCATCCCAGATGGGGTGGGGAGCGCACATGAAACTGTTCAAGGTAAGGGGGTTATGGACACAAACAGATGCCGTCAAACACATCAACTACCTAGAACTCAAGACTGTGTTCCTTGCCCTAAAAGCGTTCCAGAAACAGCTGTACGGCCAAAGGGTGTTAGTACAAACAGACAACACCACAACGATGTTCTACATCAACAAGCAGGGAGGAACACACTCAGTGGCGCTCTCAGATCTAGCGCAACAGATATGGAAATGGGCAATTCCATTACAAATAGACCTCCTGGCAATACATCTGCCAGGGAAGGACAATGTGGAAGCAGACAGACTGAGCAGACAGACGTCAATCTCACACGAGTGGGAGCTCAACGCGCAGGAGACGCAAAAACTATTCAAGAAGTGGGGGACCCCACAACTAGACCTGTTTGCAACACACCAGAATGCAAAATGCCAATACTTCGCATCCAGGCAGCCAGGCCATCAATCCCAAGGAAATGCCCTATGGATGAGCTGGTCAAAGACATTTGCCTACGCTTTTCCACCGATACCGCTGATACACAAAGTGCTCAGCAAATGCAGAACAAGCAACATGACACTAATTCTGGTAGCACCACGTTGGGCCAGGCAGTCCTGGTTCTCGCAGATCGTGGAGATGGCACAGGGACCACCACACAAGTTCCCAAGAAGGAAAGACCTGCTCTCGCAACAAAACGGAAGGGTACTCCATCCAGAACCAGAGAGCCTCAGCCTAGCAGCGTGGCTCTTGAGGACTTAGAGTTCGCTCACCTCAAGCTTCCACAAAGCACGCTGGCAGTGCTGCGAGAAGCGAGGAGACCCACCACACGGAAATGCTATGCAGCAAAGTGGAAGAGATTCACTGAATGGTGCATCAACAAAAAGCTCCACAGGAGAATCACTAAAGAATCAACTGTGCTAAAATACTTAACACACTTACTAAAAAGTAACCTAAGCTGCACTTCTCTAAGAGTGCACCTGGCAAAAATAGTAGCCTATACAAGAGGAGAAACAGGGAAAAGCTTCTTTACATCTCAAGTAGTAAAAAGATTCCTAGAAGGAACCAAAAGAATAGCACCGCCAAAGAGGATGCCACCGCCTGCATGGAACCTCAATGTAGTTCTAACACAGCTTATGAAAGCACCGTTCGAACCCATCCACAAGGCATCGCTACATATGCTCACAATAAAGACGGCCTTTCTGGTAGCGATTACCTCGCTACGTAGGGTCAGCGAGTTGCAGGCACTCACACTACAAGAACCCTACATTCAGATTCACAATGACAGGGTGGTAATGAGGACGGACCCACACTTCATGCCAAAGGTGGTGTCCAGGTTCCATATAAACCAAACTATACAAATTCCCAGTTTCTTCCAGAAACCATCCACCAGCGCTGAGAGGGCACTGCACACTCTGGATGCCAGGAGAGCAGTAATGCATTACATCGAAAGGACTAAAGATTGTAGAAAAACAAAGCAGTTCTTTGTGTCCTTCGCAAGCAGTTTCCTGGGCAGACCAGTGACGAAAAATACCATTGCACGATGGATCGCACAAACAATTCAATACTGCCACAAACAGGCAGGCCAAGAGCTACAGGGAGCAGCTCAGGCTCACTCAACCAGGAAAAAGGGAGCAACAATAG
Organism: Calotriton arnoldi; assembly: GCA_963921515.1. Lineage (NCBI taxonomy): Eukaryota > Metazoa > Chordata > Amphibia > Caudata > Salamandridae > Calotriton > Calotriton arnoldi. Next base: position 368,888 of record CAWUFW010014113.1, read on the forward strand.
CCTTCCTAGCAAACACACCTATCCAAGACATTTGCCTGGCGGCAACATGGGCTTCAGTGCACACATTCACTAAGCACTACTGCGTGGATATACAGATGAACAAGGAAGCACAAGTAGTTCAAACAGTGCTTCAACATATATTCAACAACCAACGCTCATCTTCCACCCAGCCGCCACAAATATAGCAAACCGCTACAAAATCTATGCACAGCATAGTGAATCCAGAAAGATTCACGCTGCAAAACGAATAGTTTCTTACCTGTCGGTATAGTTTTGCAGCTTGAAGACTTTCTGGATTCACTAGCGAACCCACCCGCCTCCGCCAGAAAGATGAGACAGGAGGAAGATGGGACTAACAAATGGAAAACACCTTTAAAAAGGGTAAAAAGATAAACAACACAAGCACAAGACAAGAAAAAAAAAAAGAATCCGAAGATGGCGCCCAAGGGTGGGAGCTTCCGGAGGAAGCGCGCCGACGTCACGGAAGGACACCAAATGGTGGGGCGTCGACGCCCACCTGGGCTACACAAAAAAAAAAAAAAAAAAAAAGACTACGATTCCGGGCCCAACCACTAGACCGCGGAATAATGCACAGCATAGTGAATCCAGAAAGTCTTCAAGCTGCAAAACTATACCGACAGGTAAGAAACTATTCGTTCCTCCTAACTTTAGTTCATGACATCCCCCTAGCTGGACATCTGGGCCAAACCAAGACTTGGGAAAGGCTAGTTAGCCACTTTTACTGGCCCCAGATGCACCAAAAGGTGAAGGAGTTTGTCAGCTCCTGTGTTACCTGTCAGGCCAGTGGCAATACAGGTGGCCACCCAAAAACCCCCCTGATATCACTGCCTGTGGTGGGGGTTCCCTTTGAGAGGGTAGGTGTTGACATAGTGGGTCCACCTGAACCTCCCACAGCCTCAGGGAACAAATTCATACTAGTGGTAGTGGATCATGCCACTAGGTACCCTGAAGCAATCCCACTTAGGACTACTACAGCTCCTGCAGTAGCCAAGGCCCTCATTGGTGTCTTCACCAGGGTAGGGTTTCCTAAGGAGTTGGTTTCAGACAGAGGTTCTAACTTTGTCTGCTTACCTGAAACACATGTGGAAGGAATGTGGGGTGCAGTACAAGTTTACTACACCCTATCATCCACAAACCAATGGCCTTGTTGAGAGATTGAACAAGACATTGAAAGGCATGATTATGGGGCTCCCTGAGAAACTCAAAAGGAGATGAGATGTCCTCTTACCATGTCTGCTTTTCGCTTACAGAGAAGTGCCACAGAAGGGAGTAGGTTTCTCACCCTTTGAACTTCTGTTTGGCCATCCTGTGAGGGGACCACTTTGACTTGTAAAGGAGGGCTGGGAAAGGCCTCTCCAAGAACCCAAACAAGATATTGTGGACTATGTGCTTGGCCTAAGGTCCAGAATGGCTGAGTATATGGAAAAGGCATCCAAGAATCTTGAGGCCAGCCAGGAGCTTCAGAAGCACTGGTATGATCAAAAAGCTGCACTGGTTGAATTTCAACCTGGGCAACAGGTGTGGGTTTTGGAGCCAGTGGCACCAAGGGCACTCCAGGATAGATGGAGTGGCCCTTACCCTATCCTAGAGAGAAAGAGTGAGGTCACCTACTTAGTTGACCTGGGCACAAGCAGGACACCCAAAAGGGTTATCCATGTGAACCGCCTTAAGCTCTACAGTGACAGGGCTGACATCACCATGCTGATGGTGACTGATGAGCAGGAAGCAGAGAGTGAACCTCTCCCTGACCTCCTCTCATACAGCCCAAAAGATGCGTCAGTTGATGGAGTGGTATTTTCAGACACCCTCTCTGCCCAACAGCAGACTGACTGCAAGCAAGTCTTGCAACAGTATGCTAAGCTCTTTTCCTTGTCCCCTGGTCTGACAAACTGGTGTACCCATGATGTGGACACTGGTGACAGTGCACCTGTCAAAAACAAGATCTATCGACAGTCAGACCAAGTCAAGGAAAGCATCAGAGCTGAGGTCAGCAAGATGCTGGAGTTAGGGGTTATTGAACCCTCTGAGAGCCCCTGGGCTAGCCCAGTCGTTCTGGTCCCCAAACCTCACCCACAGGATGGAAAGAGAGAAAAGAGGTTTTGTGTGGATTACAGAGGGCTCAACTCTGTCACCAAGACAGATGCTCACCCTATCCCAAGAGCAGATGAGTTGATGGACAAATTGGCTGCAGCCAAATTCTTAAGTACCTTTGACTTAACTGCAGGGTACTGGCAGATTGGCATGGACCAGGAGCAAAAGAGAAAACAGCATTCTCCACACCTGATGGGCACTATCAGTTCACCGTTATGCCCTTTGGTTTAAAGAATGCCCCTCCCACCTTCCAGAGGTTGGTGAATCAAGTCCTTGCTGGGTTGGAGTCCTTTAGTGCAGCTTATCTTGATGATATTGCTGTCTTTAGCTCCACCTGGCAGGATCACCTGGTCCACCTTGGGAAGGTTTTAAAAGTCCTGCAAACTGCAGGTCTAACTATCAAGGCATCCAAATGCCAGATAGGGCAGGGCACTGTGGTGTACTTGGGCCACCTTGTTGGTGGAGGCCAGGTACAGCCCTTACAGCCCAAGATCCAGGCCATCCTGGACTGGGCAGCTCCAACAACCCAGACCCAAGTCAGGGCATTTCTTGGCTTGACTGGGTACTACAGGAGGTTTGTGAAGGGATATGGGTCCATTGTGACTCCCCTCACAGAACTCGCCTCCAAGAAGATGCCCAAAAAGGTTAACTGGGCAGTTAGTTGCCAAAAGGCTTTTTGACACCCTGAAAGAAGCAATGTGCTCAGCACCAATTCTAAAAGCTCCAGATTATGCCAAGCAGTTCATAGTGCAGACTGATGCCTCTGAGCTAGGGATAGGAGCGGTCCTATCCCAGACCAATGATGAAGGCCAAGACCAACCTGTTGCTTTTATAAGCAGGAGGCTTCTCCCCAGAGAGCAGCGTTGGAGTGCCATTGAGAGGGAGGCCTTTGCTGTGGTTTGGTCCCTGAAGAAGTTGAGACCATACTTGTTTGGTACTCACTTCCTAGTTCAAACTGACCAGACTTCTCAGATGGCTGATGCAAATGAAAGGGGAAAATCCCAAACTTTTGAGGTGGTCCATCTTCCCTACAGGGAATGGACTTTGAAGTGGAACACAGACCTGGGACTGCCCATGCCAATGCAGATGGACTTTCCATGTTCTTCCACTCAGACAATGAAGACTCCCAAGGGCAAGGTTAGTCTCATCACCTTTTGTTTGGGGGGGGGGGGGGGGTGGGGGTTGTGTGAGAAAGTGCCCTCTTTCTTGCATGGTATGCCCCCACTTTTTGCTGAATTGCTGATGTGCTTGACTGAGTGTGCCCTGGGCTCCTGCCAATCAGGTACCCAGGGCCTGTGTTCTTTCCCTTAAACCGCATTGAAGCCTAAACCCAATTGGCATCTCTGGCCACAGGTAAGCCCCTGGTAAATGGTACCACTGGTACCCAGGGCACTGTGACCAGAGAAGACCTCCAAGGACTGCAGCACTTATTGTGCCACCCTTAGAGGCCCTGTACCCTGACACACACACACATTGCCTTCGCAGGCTGCGTGTCTTGGTGCAGAACAAAGAGAAGAGTCGACATGGCACACATCCCTGTGTGCCATGCCCACAAACCACTGCCCTGGCATACATCAGTCACTCCTCTAGCTGGGTGCCCTATGCCAGTGGTGAGGGTACAGGTGCATGAGCCCTGTACCCCTACAGTACCCAGGTCCATCACTGGGCACTGTGTGCAGTGCTGCCATTAAGAGTATATGGTGCTGGGAGTTTGTCAGTACGAACTCCACAGCACCATAATGGCTACACTGAAGACTGGGAAGTTTGGTATCATGCACCACAGGTGACAGGTCAGTTCTTTTTTCCGGCTCCTTCTGTGAGGATCGTGGAGCTAGAGCTCGACAGTTTTTTTACTTTTTCAGTCAGGAATTGTTTTTCTACATTGTATTTCGACTTTTTTGGTCTGCTGGTAGTGTTTTCTTCTGTTTTTCTGACAATTTACATCTTTTTTTCTGTCAGAATGCCGGCTTTAGTTAGGAAATGCCCGTCTTGTGGTAAAAAGATGGCAATATCTGATCCACACTGTGTATAGCGTGTCTTCCATCTTCCCACAAGCCTGAAATTTGCTACCACTGCCAGCAGTTTTCTAATGGGACCCTGCGTGACAGGGAAAGGATTCGTCTTCATGCTGTGTTGGAGAGGGGGAAAAATCTACCTAAAAGTGACCTTGGGAGTCAAGAGCCCTCCTCTCACCAGGTACGCCGAAAACAGCTTCGTTCTGCCTCTCCTGGGTCAAGAAAGAGGCAGATTCCAGAGTGTTCGCCGTCGAAGAAGAAGCAGAAACACTCTTCAACGTCGAGACGGCGAGAATCGCTGTCGCCGAAGAGGGGATCGACGTTGAGGCACACTACTTCGGGGACCCCGAGAGGCCTAAGGCGAAACACTCGTCGACGGCGAGGAACACTCCGCCACCTTCTCGAGGATCGGCGTCGAGAGGTTCGCCGGCTGAGACTCTGCCTAGAGCCTACAGGCGGTCGACGTCGAGATCACCGTCGCCGTCGAGGGCTTCACGGTTGACGAAGTCGACGTCTGAAGGACGTCGTGGAAGATCGACGTCGAAGTCTCCAGTTCGTCGATCAACCTAGAGAGCATCTCGGAGACAGAAGAGGTCGACGTCAAAAGCGGCAAGGTTCGTGTCGCCGTCGTTACATCAGTCGATGTCGAGAAAAAGGACTCCCGCCATCACCTCGGAGGAGGTGACAGAGAGGCCGAGATCGACGTCGAACCTTTCGCCGTCGAAAGACTAAAGTCCTGCCGTCGTCTCGGAGGAGGTGCCAGAGATCTAAATCGACATCGAGGTCAAGACGGTCGACGTCGAGAGAACAGTCATCGTCTCCTGGCATTAACATTGTTCAAATTTCCCCGGAGGGCTCTCCGGTGGCTCCTAAGAAACATCCCTTTAATCTTTAGCCAAGGTGGCTGGAAAGTGTCAGACACAAGGAAGCCGGGGGTGCTGTTCATACAAGTCCAGGCTCGGACTTTTCTCGTACGTATTCCCCTTCAAGGGGCTCTCTTCCAATGACTTCACGGAGAGCGTGTCCTCGTAGAAATCCGAGCAGGTCGAGGTCCCCATCCTCCCGCCATACACGTTCACGGGAGAGATCATGTCTTCATCACTCCTCTCCAAAACGGAGGCGGCGAAGATCTCCAACCTGGTCCACGTCCACCAGGTCTTCAATACGAGACTATTCTCCAACTTTGTCGTTGACACCTCCATCCAGAGTATCCCCGATTGATGATCTAGGTACCTTCACTGAAGTTCTCTGCAGAGGGGCCACAAAATTGAACATAAGTATGTCAGCTCCTACGGTCTCCACTTCTGTTATCTTTTAGACTTTACATCATCGCTCTTCTTCGAGGTCTCTGCTACCATTGGTCCCAGGCCTTTTGGAACCCGCCATGCAGACGTTCTTAACCCCTGCAACAATAGGAGCGGTACCTTCTCGCATTGCAAAAAAGTACAAAGCCCCTGATCAGGATCCGCTTTTTCTTCGTTCTGATCCTCTTCCGGACTCTGTAATTGTGGCGGCGGCCAGGAAGACACACCCTGCAACATCTTCCTCTTCAGTCCCTCCTGACAAGGACAGCAAGGTTATGGACTCTTTGGGCAAGAGGATGTGTAATACCTCGGCCTCTGTCATGAAGGTGGTCAGCTCCTCAGCTCTCTTGGGGAGATATGACCGGTCGTTATGGGACTCTCTATCTCGGTTTACGGATAAACTCCCAAAAGAAGACCAACAGGACTTTCGTACGATACTGCAGGAAGGGGGCTTGGTGGCCAACCAGATAATAAGTGCTGCTGCGGACTCATCTGATCTGGCCGCTCACGGCTATTCGCACGGTGTCTGTTCTAGGCGCTCGGCCTGGCTGCGTCTGACTGGGCTTAAGCCTGACGTGCAACGGAAGATCGCCAATTTACCGTATAATGGTTCTTCGTTGTTTGGGTCTCATGCGGACGATGAGATGTCCAAAATGAAAACTGATTTGGACACAGTGAAGGCGGTTGTGCTGGAAAAGCGGAAGGAATTCCGCAAACTATTTCGTCCCTACGACAAGCGTTCCTTCCAACAGAGGATTCAAACCCCTCCGTGGTCCTCTCAAAGTCAACAACAGCAGAGGTCACACTTCCACCAGAGGAGACCTGGTAGAGGAAGAGGGAACAACAGACAGCAAGTCTCAACTGCCAAACAACCAGCTAAACAATGAGCACATGCTTCCTCCGTGCCCGTTAGCCACTCCGGTAGGGGGAAGTATCGCTTTTTATCTGGAAGAGTGGAAATCAATCACAAACGACAAATGGGTAATGGATACTTGCTGAGATTCAAAGTCCCACCTCCACCAGTTCCACCACTCGGAGAATTTTGTCGATGTCACCACATGTTACAGCAAGAGGTGAACAGTCTTCTACTAAAAAAGGCCATAGAATATAATATGTTCCTGCTCAACAGCGGAAACAGGGAATATACTCTGGCTATTTCCTGGTTCAAAAAAGAGGTCCGACCACAGAGTACAGACCAATTCTCGATTTGCTCTTCCTGAAAAAATTCATCCGCAAGGAGAAGTTTCGGATGCTGGCCCTGCACCAGATCATCAGGGAGACTGGATGTGTGCTATAGATCTGCAGGACGCTTATTTCCACGTCCCGGTGTCCGAAAAACATCGCAAGTTTCTTCGTTTTCAAGTAGCTCATCAGCACTTCCAATTTCGAGTCCTTCCATTCGGGCTCAAATCAGCCCCCCGGACATTTTCAAAGTGTATGGCAGTAGTGGCAGCTTTTCTCCGCAAGCGCAAGGTCTTCATTTATCCCTATCTGGACGATTGGCTCCTGAAGAGCGCTACACCTTCTCTGCTGCAGAGCCATCTTTCCTTCTGCCTTCATTTACTGACCAAGCTGGGTCTGCGGGTCAACTACAAAAAATCAGTCTTCAACCCGACCCAAAAAATCCACTACCTGGGCGCTTCACTGGACACTGTAAAAGCAAACGTGTGTCCTTCAGAGGAGAGGTTATCAATCGGGGAGAAATGTCGCGAACTTCTCTGATCTCATCTTCCCACGGTCAGGCAAGTGTATTCTCTTCTGGGGTCAATGGCTTCCTGTGTTTTCATCGTCCCCAATGCCAGACTGAACATGTGTCCTCTGCAACAAACTCTGGAAGACCAGTGGATGCAGACGTCAGGCCTATGGGAAGACCGTGTAACTCTACCTCAGTCAGCCAGAGATTCCATCACATGGTGGATGAAGCGTTCACATCTCCTCCTGAAGGGAGTCCCATTTCACCAAGATACTCCCACCCAGACTATAGTCACGGATGCTTCCCTACAAGGTTGGGGAGCTCACATGGGACATCTTCAAGTACAAGGTCTCTGGTCGGAGACAGAGCGGGGATATCACATCTTCTAGAGTTGAGAGCCGTGCACCTAGCCCTCAAGTCTCTGTACCCTTCTCTCCAGTCCAGCTCTCTTGATTCAGACAGACAACACCACAACGGTGTATTATCTGAACAAGCAGGGAGGCACCAAGTCGAGACCTCTCTCTCAGGAGTCGCAGACCATCTGGAAGTGGCTTCTCGCAAGGAATCTCTACATTGTGGCCATTCACCTGCCAGGGTCTCTGAATGTCCAGGCAGATGCCCTAAGCAGGGAGTTCGTAGAAGCTCACGACTGGGTGCTAAACACCGAAGTCATGCAAGACATCTTCCGGCAATGGGGAGTGCCAGACATCGATCTCTTCGCAGACGCGGCAAACACCAAATGCCCCGTCTTTGCGTCCAGGTTTCACCAGCCAGGGTCACGGGGGAATGCCCTTTTGATAAAATGGTCTCAGACATTACTGTACGCCTTTCCACCACTGCCTCTCATCCCAGCAGTGATCAACAAATTCTACAGGACCTACTCCAGGATGATCCTGATAGCTCCGGAATGGCCGCGTCATTGGTGGTACCCGGACCTTCTGCAACTATCCGAGATGCCACACCAGAGGTTGCCTAGCTGTCCAGACTTGTTATCCAAGAGCGAAGGGAGAGTGTTTCATCCCAATCTCTCATCCTTCAGATTGACAGCATGGCTCCTGAGGTCCTGCAATACGGACACTTAGACTTACCAGCGGACTGTATGTCCATTCTCAAGGAAGCCAAGAGACCTTCCACCAGGGCATCCTATGCTTTCAAATGGAAGCGATTCTACTTGTGGTGCCTGAACAATGCTCATGATCCGGTGAGGGGTCAAGAGCAGGTGATCTTGCCATACTTACTACATTTGGCCAGATCTGGCCTGCAGTTCTCCTCGATTAAAGTTCACCTAGCAGCAATCACTGCATACAGAAAGTCCCCTACACAGGTTTCTTTTTCCAGATGCCAGTGGTTAAAGATATCCTTGAAGGGATAAAGAAGGTGAGATCTCCTTCTCCACCTTGGTGTAAGAAAGTGGCTCTGTATATACTGAACCCCAAAGTAAGGTTCAGTGTGCACAGAGTCCACAGTCCCCAGAGGTTTGGCAGAGGCTAAAGTTAGATATAACCTTACTCTTTAAAGTGGTAGCTTGGTCGAGCAGTAAGGCAGTATCAGAGGACAGTGTAAAGCATTTGTTGTACACACTCAGTCAGCAAATGGTCTCACACACTCAAGAACTGAACTCTAGGCCAATGGTTTGTATATAAAAATATATGCTTGTTTTATTTTAGAACCAACAATAGGTATCAAAATATACTTTCTCAGAATGAGATGGTTTAGATAAATACTTTCAATAGGCAATAGACTTTTGAATGTAATGGTTACAGTGGTTGCAATAGGCAACACAATTTCAAACACAATTTAACACTGAGCTAAATGGGATTTTCTAGTTAAATGCAATAATTACTTTTTGGATTACTTTTCTTACCACAGGACTGGATCCTAGATTCAGTCCTGGGACATCTCCTGTAAACAGTTGAGTAAAAACGTTTTGGTTACAGTTGTGATTTTTAAGGAATATTATTGTATTTTAAAAGTTGGCACTTAGAAACTTTTTCACATAGAATCACCAATGTTATCCTATGGGAGGAAATTCACTTAGCAGGTAAGTAGTGTTATCGTTACTTTTCTTACTCAGTGTTGGATCCTGGATCCAGCACTGGTGCATCTCCTGTAAACAATTGAAAGAATGCGTTTGTCACACAGGCGATTTTTAACGAATATTTGTAAGTTTGCAAAATCGACACAAACTTTTTCGGCAAAAACCAGGCAATGTTATCCTATGGAAGGAAATTCAAGTTACCGGTAAGTACAGTTATGATTACTTTTCAGGGTCAGTGCTGGGCACCAAGATCCAGCACTTGGATCTCTCCTGATAACAGGTGAGTAAATTCGTTTTCGTAATTCGGTTGATTTTAGATTAATATTTTAAAGTTTCAAAACGCCACACTTAGAAGAATTTCCAAGTGAAACCAGTCAATGTTACCCTATGGAAGAAAAGTGAGTTATCGGCTTTTGGGTAAGTACTCGACTGGCAGAGTTACGGTTCTGGGCATACTCGGGGGTCCCCCAGGGTCAGGTAAGTACAGTTGTTACACCCTCAGCGGCACAGGGGCGGCCGGGTGCAGAGTGAGTAGGCCCAATGTTATCCTATGGACGGCAGGGGGCCTTGGGTTGGTGGCTGCTGGCAGGCAGACCACTCGGCTGTGGGAGCAAAGCTCCTGGTCACTTACTCAGGGCAAGTGGGGAAGTCGAACAGGGTAGTGGGTGCACCCTCAGCAGCACTGGGGCGGCCGGGTGCAGTGGGCTTTTGGGCCGTCGGGCGCCCAATGGTTTTCAATGGGAAAGCTGCGTGACGAACAAAGGCTGCAAGCTCTGGGACGGTGATTCTTCAGGTGCGACCACCACTTCGAGAGGTAAGTTGGGAAGCTGTAGGAAGGGTAGGCACCCAGGAGTTGGGCACAGGAGGCCGTGGGGCGTCGGGTGCAGGGGTGTCTTTAGGCGTCGGAAATCTTACCCTCGGCTGGTCGCGGTTGGAGGGGGCCCAGGTTCTGAGGCTGCAGGCGTCATCAGGATCGTCGAGGGGGGTCCTTGGGTGCTGGATTCTGGGTCACAGTCGCCGGGGGGACGTCCTCGTGGTCTTTGTCCACTCTGGCACAGGCCGGGCTCGGCGGGTGCAGAGTGTGCTGGATTCTCGGTTCCTGGCTGGCACCAGGGGTAGGTTACTTGCTTTTGAGCAGTACCACTGCTCGTGGGAGTCCCAGGTAGTCACAAGGCAGTCGGGTCCTCCGGGGTTCTTGAGGTTGCTGACCACTGGAGACGCCGGGGTTTAGCAGGAGCAGGTTCGAGGGTCGACAGGCCGGTAGGGCTGGGGCCAAATCAGTTGGTGTCTTCCTCTTGTTAGCAGCTGCACGGCAGGTCTTCTTGTTCTTTTCTTGTTTTGGAATCTGGATCTAAGGAAGGAAGGTTCAGGGTGCCCCTAAATACTAGATTTAGGGGCGTATCTGAAAGAGACACGTTAGTGACAGATTCCTTACCTTAGAATATCCCCAGGCGTCAGGCTGGATCCGGAAAGTTTTTTGCGTAGCAGTACCCTTGCGCGTCGGTAGGCGGCGTCGTGCGGCTCCGCGTCAGTCGTCGGCGTCGTGATCGCCGGGATGACGTCGCGGGCAGTACTTAGGCGCCGCCCCTGCGCGCTGACGTCAGTTCTTCTTTTTCCGCGCCAGCAAGCGCAGATCCGGGAAGAGCAGTGCCCTGGTCATTTTTTGACCAATCTTTTTTGTTGAATTTTTCACTGTTTTTCTTTCATCGACTTCAAGGTGTCGTAGGGATGCCCGGGTTTAAACGTTGCGGCGCCTGTGCTCGGATGATGTCCATCACAGACCCGCATCGGGAGTGTCTCTTCTGCCTCGGCCGAGGCCACGACTTGGAGTCTTGTTCCGACTGCCGGGCCCTCAACCCGAAAGCTTTGCGAGAGCGGTCTCGAAAGCTCCTGGAGGCCCGGCATTCGGCTCCGCGCAAGCCCCGGTCGCGTGAGAGGTCCAGGGGTCGATCGCGGAGTCCACACCGGTCGTCGGCATCGAAGTCTTCTTCGTCCGGTAAGTCCAAACACAAAAAGTCCAAAAAGCATCGTCGCTCTAGGACTTCTCCTCGCCGGTCTCGCGACTCGGCTGAGGCCCCTCCCGGCACCGTCCCCGCGGCCCCGGACATGCCTGTGGAGTCGCCCCCGCAATACCCGTCCTTCCCGGGGTCGGGGGCGGATCCGGCCCAAGTACAGGAATTCCTGTCGGCCATGGCCCGCCTCTTCGGGCCTCCAGGCCCCTCCGGTGCGCCTTCGGGCCCCGCGGGCCCTGATAGGGTTGCTCCGGCGTCGCCTCCGGCCCCGGCGTCGCCCGTGCCTCCAGCCTCGATCCCGGCTCTGGCTTCGGCCCCGGCCTCGATCCCGGCTCCGCAACCCCCATCGACGCCGGTCGACCTAACGACGCCGGCGCCGATGTCTCCGGTGCCGTTCTCGACGCCGCCTGGGGCTCCGGGCGGCGTCGTCCCCCAGTTCCTTCCGGCTCCGGACATGGACCCGGACCGACGTCGCTCGACGCCGGTTCCGGCGCTGATGAGAACTTGGGTCCCAAATGTCCCTCCTCCCCCTTATTTTGAACCAGAGGAGGACCAGGAGGACTGGGAGGGGTCTGATGACCCTCTGGCACTACAGTGTCAGTACGATGAGGACTGGACAGAGGGTCTAGGGGATGCCAGTGGTCTAGATACTTCCCCTGACACTGGCATGCTGTCTCCTCCCGTGGCTACGGAGGAGGGAGCCAATTTTGCAACGGTGTTGCGTAGGGCGGCTGGAGCCTTACATCTCCAACTCCCTACTGTGGCGGTCAAGACTAATGTCTTGACAGAGGTGCTTCAGCCGGCAGCCTCCTCTACGGAGACTGTGCTGCCGTTTAACGACGCCCTCACTGACGTTCTTTGGGCGCCTGGTCCAAGCCCAACACAGGGGCTCCTGTGGATAGGAACGTGTCCCGACGCCATCGCCCAGCTCCGGGCGACCCCCTGTTTCTCTCTGTCCACCCCACTCCTGAGAGCTTGGTTGTCCAAGCCTCCGCTTCCCAAACCGCCTTCCCTACCGCCCCTCCGGATAGGGAATCCAAACGCCTGGATCAATTTGGGAAGAAAGGTTTTTCTTCCTCCAGTGCTGGCTTGCGGTCCATCAACACCGCTTGTCTTTTTGGGCCGATATACCCACTCCTTGTGGGATTCGGTGGCGAATGTTTTGCCCCAGTGTTCTGAGGAGGTCCAGACACTGCTTTCCCGCGCCATTGCGGAAGGAAGGGATGCGGCCAAATACACGATACGATGTGGCCTTGATACCGCCGACTCGCTGGGCAGGTCTATTGCAACGACGGTGGCGCTGCGACGCCACGCCTGGCTGAGAACCACTGGTTTTTCAGGGGATGTCCAGAATACTCTCATGGACATGCCCTTTGATGGAGTCGGTCTTTTTGGGTCCAAAGCAGACCATGCGTTGGAGCGCTTTAAGGACTCACGGGCTACTGCCAAGTCCCTGGGCCTTTCTGCTACACGCCCTCCGCTGACTTCTGCTTTTCGCCCCTATCGTGGCCACGGTAGGGGCGCCCTTCACGTCAGCAGCCCAGCCACCGGCCCGTGCAGCAGGCGTCTTCGCGTGGCCGAGGACGTGGATTCCGCCGTGGCGGATCGGGCAACCAGCGTGCGGGTCAGGCCACCACCTCCAACCCGTCCGCGGCCTCCAAACCCTCCTAGTCCCTCCTTTCAGGTGCACAGCACGCCAGTAGGGGGCAGGGTCCGCCATCACCTTCCCCACTGGCGTACCATCACCTCGGACAGGTGGGTCTTGGACATTGTCCGAAGGGGCTACTCCCTCCCCTTCGAGTCCACCCCCCCAGCCATGCCACCTCAATTCCACCGCATGTCAGGGGATCACTTGGTACTTCTGCAGAAGGAAGTCACGGCCCTCTTGGCCAAGAGGGCCATCGAGCATGTTCCGACCCCAGAAGTAGGGCGTGGTTGCTACTCCCACTACTTCCTGGTGCCCAAAAGGACAAGGAGGACATGCGTCCTATCTTGGACCTCCGGAACGTCAATCGCTTCCTCCGGAAGGAGAAGTTCAAGATGCTCACCCTAGCTCAGGTCTTGACTGCCCTCGACCCTGGAGACTGGTTGGTAGCGTTGGACTTGCAGGACGCATATTTCCACATCCCCGTCCTGCCGGCCCACCGGCGTTACCTTCGGTTCACGGTAGGCCCCGAGCATTTTCAGTTCACCGTGCTCCCCTTTGGCCTTACCAGTGCCCCTCGGGTGTTCACGAAAGTGTTGGCGGTGGTCGCAGCTCATCTGCGCCGGGCAGGGGTTTCAGTCTTCCCCTACCTCGACGACTGGCTGCTGAAGGCGGGCTCGTCCCAGGCAGTCGTCTCCCACCTCCAGACTACGGCCGAACTCCTGCACTCGCTGGGGTTCTCCATCTGCATCCTGCTGGTCAATCATGCCAGATGGCATATCCGGGCTCTGCAGTGGGACCTGAAGTTCCAGTGGGCGCAGCACCAGGGCAACCTGTCCGATCACGTCCAGATCTCGGAGGGGACTGCAAAACAGTTGCAGTGGTGGCTCTCGAACCGGCAATGGGTCATGGGCAGATCCCTCTCCCTTCCCCAGCCAGAGCACACAGTTGTGACGGACGCTTCCCTTCTGGGATGGGGCGGTCACATGGGAGAGGCGGAGATCAGAGGCCTCTGGTCTCCGGCGGAGTCCCGGCTCCATATCAACCTTCTGGAGCTCCGGGCGATCCGACTTGCACTCAAGGCATTCCTTCCCTCTGTCAAAGGGAAGGTAGTGCAGGTGTTCACAGACAACACCACCGCCATGTGGTACTGCAACAAACAAGGCGGGGTGGGGTCGTGGACCCTTTGTCAGGAGGCTCTGCGCCTCTGGACATGGCTGGAACATCAGGGCATGTTCCTGATGGTTCAACACCTGGCAGGTTCCCTGAACGCCAGGGCGGACGAACTCAGCCGCAGGTGCATGATGGATCACGAATGGCGTCTTCACTCGGAAGTGGCGCAAGGACTCTTTCTACAGTGGGGAGAGCCTTGGTTAGATCTATTCGCCACCGAAGATAACGCGCAATGTCATCAGTTCTGCGCGTTGGAATTTCCAAGGCGGCACTCGCTCGGCGACGCTTTTCGTCACGAGTGGAGTTGCGGTCTATTGTACGCCTTTCCGCCTATACCACTTCTACCCAGCGTGTTGAAGAAGATTTGGCACGACAGGGCCCAAGTCATTCTTGTGGCTCCGAACTGGGCTCGAAGAGTTTGGTATCCCGAGCTACTCAATATGAGCGTAGATCCCCCGATCCGTCTGCCTCTTCGGGAGGATCTTCTGTCGCAGCAGCAGGGGACGGTCCTCCACCCGAACCTGTCCAGTCTACACCTGCTTGCGTGGAGATTGAGCGGCGGCAGTTGATTCCTTTCGACTTGTCTCCCGAAGTTTGTGATGTGATTCTGGCAGCCAGGCGTCCCTCCACTAAGGTGGTATACGCCTGCAGGTGGAACAAATTTGTGGCATGGTGCACAGCAAAGGCTGTGAATCCTCTTTCTGAGGTCCTTCTGTTCCTTCTCTCTCTGGCCCAACAGGGTTCTCCCCTGGGTACCATCAAGGGTTATCTTTGTGCTATCTCGGCCTTCCTCAGTGTGAGAAACTGCCATCTTTCTTGCATGGTATGCCCCCACTTTTTGCTGAGATGCTGATGTGCTTTGACTGAGTGTGCCCTGGGCTCCTGCCAACCAGGTACCCAGGGCCTGTGTTCCTTCCCTAAAACTGCATTGATACCTACACCCAATTGGCATCCCTGGCCACAGGTCAGCCCCTGGTAAATGGTACCATGGGTACCCAGGGCACTGTGACCAGGGAAGGCCCCTAAGGGCTGCAGCACTTGTTGTGCCACCCTTAGGGACCCTGTACCTTACACACACACACTGCCTTTGCAGGCTGCGTGTCTTGGTGCAGAACAAAAGCGAAGAGTCGACATGGCACACATCCCTGTGTGCCATGCCTACTAGCCACTGCCCTGGCCTAGGTCAGCCACCCCTCTAGCTGGGTGCACTATGCCAGTGGTGAGGGCATAGAGGCATGAGCCCTGTGCCCCTACAGTGCCCAAGTCCATTCTTGGGCATTGTAAGTGCAGTGCTCCAATCAAGAGTATATGGTGCTGGGAGTCTGTCATTACGAACTCCACAGCACCATAATGGCCCCACTGAAAACTAAGAAGTTTAGTATCAAACTTCTTAGCCCATTAAACCCCCACTGATGCCAGTGTGGGATTTAATGTAAACGCACTCAGAGGGCATCTTAGAGATGACCCCTGAAACCAACCCGACCTCCAGTGTCCGGACTGAGTGGCTGCCCAGGCTGCCACCACCAGACATGTTTCTGACCCCTGGGTCGAGAGCCTCTGCTCTCAGGGGCCTGAAAGAATGCGCATCCTGGGGCGAGGTGCCAAAGCCTCCTCCCCCAGGATGGGCAGGGGAGCTCCAAAGGCCTGCCGCCTTTTGAGCTTCCCCAGACCACTTGCTGCTTCCAGCAAACTGGTCCCCACTGGTTCTACCCCCACTTCTGGCGGGAGAACCGGCGGGAAAACCAGAGGCAGGAAATGGGTTGTGCCCACCTCTGCCAACTCCACCCCTAAGGTGGGGGAGACTAGGTGAAGCCCAAACTAGAGTACAGGCTCCTGCCCCCCTCCCACTAGAGAGGAGCAGAATAGGGGGTGTACCCACCCCAGGGAAGGGACCCATTGGCCCCTGCCCTTACCTACCTGTAACCACCCCTAAATTTAGTGTTCGAGGCATATGAGCTGCAGATCGTACACTGTGCATTAGATCGCCATCTGGTGTTGGGCTCGGATGCTTGCACTTTGTTGTTGTCTTGGAAGAGTCTTTTGTAGTCACGAGATAGGTGACTCCTCCTTTGGACGATAGTGCGCATGGGCATCGACTCCATGGTTAGATTGTTTTTTTCCGCCATCGGGTTCGGATGTACTTTGCTGCGCTCCGGATCGACACCGATCGGTTCCCCTCTCGACGCGCAGAAAACTCCCACCGTTCGACGGTATTGTTTCGACCGCGATCCTCTCATCGCGTCTCCACTCCAACACTGTTTCGAGTCCGGTCGCCGACGTTGGACCGTTGGGCGAGTCGACGCCCTCATCCAGCATATGGAAAGGACTCCATTTAAAAATGCAAGTGTGGGGCTAAATTCCCACACACAGATCTCCACGAGGTCTGTAATCTTTGCCTCTCTCCGGAACACGAGAGTCGACACTGCCAGGCCTGTGACTCCTTCAGGTCCAAAAGACCATCCGTGATCGCCGGGCCCGACGACACGAAATGTCCAGGTCAGCCGCTCCCGCACCGGACGACATCTTCGACACAGGCTCCGACAACCCAGACACCGGAGATCTGCAAATCGACACCTCCGGAGCCGAAGACTCGGGGTCCGACGACCAAACCCTCACACCGGGCCAACGTACCGTGAGTACTGACGTCGATGCCCCTCTCCCAAAGAAACAAAGGGCTTCGGTCACACCTTCGCCTTCCGGCCTAGGTCTGCACCATCACAAAGCTTCAGGAGCCCCGCCTTCCGGCTCGACTCCGAAGCACCCAAAGCCTTCTGGCAGCTCGGGATCGAGCCAGCCACATCCCGGTGCCGACAAACACCCATCGGCACCAAAGCACAAGGAACCTTCGGCGCCGAAGACCAAGGTCCCCGACGCCTCGACACCGAAGCCTAACAAACCTTCGGAGTCGACGAAAAAACTTTCGGTGTCAAACTTCACCAAAGGACAAACCTCGCAAGCATAAACAACACTCGGAGCCCAAATCTTTGATGCCGACAAAACTCGCTAGCACTGAAGAACTCTCTGTTCCCATCGACCCAAAGCAGAAAACTCTGCACATTGACCCCACTACCGGACAGGTCCAATCCGTAATACCTCACAAAAGGAAGCTACAGGAACCAACAACACCTGAGCCACCTCTCAAGAAAAAAGACTCTTCCACATCACCTATAAGGTCTTTTTCTCCACCTCCACAACACTTTAGCCCTATTCACTCCCCGCCTCACTCTCCCCTACCTTTTTCTTCACCACAAGGGGATACAGACGGGGATGATCATGATGATGACATACAGTCACCTCACAACACAGATACTGATGACGACCTTCACAGTATCCCACCCCAGGACCCCTGGGACAATTATGATCTCCCAGATATACCCGTCCCTGACCCATACCCATCCAAACCCTCACCCCCTGATGATACTATAGGGTTTGCACAGGTCATAAACAGGGCAGCACAATTCCATGGTGTCAAGTTACACTCAGACCCCCTGGAAGAAGACTTTTTATTAGAAACTTTTAGCCAGCCTCAAAAGTCTACACATACTCTCCCTATGCTTAAAGGCATTATTAAACATGCCCCTGAGGTCTTCAAGGACCCAGTTAGAGCTAGGGTTCTTAACCCAAGGATTGAGAAAAAATATAAGCCTGCCCCTTCTGACCCCACTTATATTAAAGGTCAACTCCCTCTGGACTCTTTAGTAGTTGCTAATGCACGAAAAAGGGCAAACTCGCAAACTACTGGTGAGACACCACCACCAGATAAAGAGTCCAAATTGCTCGACGCATCTGGCAAGAGGGTTGCGTCTCAAGCAGCTAACATTTGGCGCATCGCCAATTCACAAGCCTTACTGGCGAGATATGACAGGGCACATTACGATGAGCTCGAAAAGCTCATTCAGTACCTTCCAGATCAGCATAAGACCAAGGCTAATGATCTCATACAGGAGGGCAAGCTTGTCACAAACACCTCAATAAAGTGCGCCCTTGACGCAGCAGATACAGCATCACGCGCAATAAACTCAAGCGTTTTGCTACGCAGACACGCGTGGTTACGCATATCAGGCTTTAAGCAGGAGGTACAATCTACCATCCTCAATCAACCCTTAGACCAAGAACACCTGTTTGGGCCTAATGTGGACACTTCTCTAGAAAAAATGAAGAAGGACACAGACACAGCCAAAGCTATGGGAGCTCTGCAAGCTACAACTAGTAGAGGTTCCTTTCGTCGCTCCTTATACAGAGGCGGCTCCAAGACTACTGCCACAGACACCACCTCTGCTAATTATAAAAATACCACCCAAACCTCCTCTAATAGAGGTTACTCCAGAGGTAATTACAGAGGTAACAACAACAGGGGTAGAGGACGCGGGTTTAACACACGCACCTCCCCTACCACCAAACAGTGACTTCCCTCCGTTTCCCCCGATCATTCCACTCCAGTCGGGGGAAGACTATCAAAGTTCCTACCTGCGTGGAATTCCATCACCACCGACAGGTGGGTAAGACAAATTATCCAGTATGGTTACTGCCTGGAACTCACTTCTACTCCTCCCAACATACCACCCAGACAGCGTCCCATGTCCACAGAACATCTAACGCTCCTCAAACAGGAGGTTCTCTCTATGCTCCAAAAGCAAGCAATAGAACCAGTCCCTCTAGAACATCAGGACACAGGGGTTTACTCACTGTATTTTCTAATCCCCAAAAAGGACGGTTCCCTCAGGCCCATACTGGACCTCAGACCCCTCAACTATTACATTCACTCAGATCATTTCCACATGATCACTCTTCAACAAATACTTCCACTACTCCAACAAGGCGACTTCCTTGCCACACTAGATCTCAAGGACGCCTATTTCCATATTCCCATTCACCCTGCGCACAGGAAATACCTAAGGTTCACAGTGGACGGACAACATTATCAGTTCAAAGTCCTGCCATTCGGGGTGGCAACAGCACCAAGGGTTTTCACCAAGTGCCTAGCAGTAGTAGCTGCGCACTTGCGAAGACAACACATTCACGTGTTTCCGTATCTAGACGACTGGCTAATAAAAGCCAAGTCACACAATCAATGTGTACAGCACACATTCCAAACAGTTCTGCTACTACACAATTTGGGGTTCACAATAAACCATACCAAATCTCATCTCCATCCCTCCTACATACATCAGTACCTAGGAGCCACAATAGATACCTCCAGAGCTCTCGCATACCCCAATCCCACCAGGATAACAAGTATGCAAGCCCTCATCAAAAAATTCCTACCTCAACACTACCTTCCAGCTCGAGTGTTTATGCAGCTAGTAGGAATGATGGCCTCGTGCATCTTTATTGTCCCTCACGCACGACTTCAAATGCGTCCCCTGCAAGAATGCTTAGCACGTCAGTGGAACCAAGCTCAAGGCCAGCTTACAGATCTGGTGTTGGTAGACAGCCGCACTCATCGCTCTCTGCAATGGTGGAACAAACAAAACATTTCCAAAGGGCGGCCGTTCCTAGAGCCAGTTCCACAGATAGTGCTCACAACAGACGCATCTCTCACTGGGTGGGGAGCTCACCTCCTTACCCACACAACACAGGGCAACTGGACCAAGTCACAAAAACTGCTCCACATCAACCACCTAGAATTATTAGCAATATTTCTAGCGCTAAAGTCATTCCAACTACATCTTACTCACAAAACTGTCTTAGTCAAAACAGACAACATGACAGCAATGTACTATATACAAAAACAGGGGGGACACACTCTCTGCAGCTGTCTCGCCTAGCGCAAGACATATGGAGATGGGCCATTCCTCAAAGCATATACCTCCTTGCAGAACATCTTCCAGGAGTTCACAATCACCTTGCAGATCTGTTAAGTCGACAGACACAACAAATTCACGAATGGGAACTGCACCCGCAAGTTCTGAAACCTTTCTTTCAAATGTGGGGCCATCCACAAATAGACCTGTTCGCCACACAAGAAAACACAAAATGCCCAACCTTCGCCGCCAGGTTCCCACACCCGTCGTCCAAGGGCAATGCAATATGGATGAACTGGTCAGGCAGATTTGCATACGCTTTTCCGCCTCTCCCACTCATTCCCCTAGTGGTACGCAAACTCAGGCAACAGTCTCTAACAATGATCCTAGTTGCTCCCACATGGGCAAGACAACCATGGTTCACAACACTTCTCGAACTCTCGGTGGTTCCACACCACAAACTGCACCTCTCTCCACACCTCTTAACTCAGAACCATGGAGAGATCAGACACCCCGATCCAGGTCAACTGAATCTGGCAATATGGCTCCTGAAGTCCTAGAGTTCGGTTACCTTAACCTCCCACCAGAATGTATGCATGTCATTAAGGAAGCCAGACGTCCCACTACCAGAGCTTGTTATGCAGCAAAATGGAAGAGGTTTGTTATTTATTGTAATAACCACAATATCAACCCACTAGATGCCTCCATACAAAACATTATCTGTTACTTGCTGCATCTACAAACATGTAACCTGGCATACTCATCCATCAGATTACATCTTGCTGCTCTAGCCGCATACTTACAAAACAGACAGCATTTGTCACTGTTTAGAGTACCTGCAATTAAAGCCTTTATGGAAGGCCTTAAAAGAATCATTCCCCCTAGATTGCCACCCTCTCCAGCATGGAATCTAAATATTGTCCTCACCAGGCTCATGGGTCCCCCATTTGAACCTCTGCACAAATGTGAGTTACAATTTCTTACATGGAAAGTAGCCTTCCTAATTGCAATCACCTCTCTCAGAAGAGTCAGTGAGATTCAGGCTTTAACCATACAAGAACCTTTTTACAAATCCATCGTAATAAAGTAGTTCTCAGACCAAACCCCAAATTCCTACCTAAAGTAATTTCTGCTTTTCACCTTAACCAATCAATAGAGTTACCTGTCTTTTTCCAAGACCCAGACTCTGTAGCAGAAAGAGCTCTCCACACACTAGATGTCAGAAGAGCCCTACTTTACTACATTGACAGGACCAAACCTTTCAGAAAAACAAAACAATTATTTGTAGCTTTCTCCCCACCACATAAAGGTAATCCCATCTCAAAAGCTGGCATTGCTAGATGGATAGTCAAATGTATTCAAATTTGCTACCAAAAGGCTAAACGCACCTTAATAATTCCCCCTAGGGCACATTCCACACGTAAACTAGGGGCTTCTATGGCATTTTTAGGGAACATTCCCCTAAATGACATATGTAAAGCAGCAACATGGTCTACACCACATACCTTTACCAAACACTACTGCGTTGATGTACACGCAAAGCAACAAGCTGCTGTGGGCCAAGCTGTTCTTAAAACACTTTTTCAAACTACTGCAACGGATACAGGTGACCACCGCTAGGGGAGACACTGCTATACAGTCTATGCACAGTGTACGATCTGCAGCTCATATGCCTCGAACGGTAAATGCTACTTACCAGTATGCATCTGTTCTTGGCATGTAGAGCTGCAGATTCGTACACGCCCACCCACCTCCCCGGGACCTGTATCTGTTCCAGCATAATCTTAATTAGATACATTCACATGGACATCTTTTTCTTCTTACTGACTCCATCTTTTCCCATCATGGCGAAAAACAATCTAACCATGGAGTCGATGCCCATGCGCACTATCGTCCAAAGGAGGAGTCACCTATCTCGTGACTACAAAAGACTCTTCCAAGACAACAACAAAGTGCAAGCATCCGAGCCCAACACCAGATGGCGATCTAATGCACAGTGTACGAATCTGCAGCTCTACATGCCAAGAACAGATGCATACTGGTAAGTAGCATTTACCATTTAGGGGCTCCCTGAACCTTCCTTCCTCCGTTCCCGAATCCAAAAACAAGAAGAGAAGACGAAGCAAGAAGACCAGCCGGGCAGCTGCTAACAAGGAGGCGACGACAACTGACTTGGCCCCAGCCCTACCGGCCTGTCGACCTCTGAACCTGCTCCTGCGGAACCCCGGCCTCAGCAACCTCAAAACCCCGGAGGACCTGACTTCTGTGCCACAGCCTTCAACCCAAAGGACTCCCACGAGCAGTGGTACTGCTCAAAAGAACAAACTCCAAAAGACCCAGCCCTGGCACGGAACCGCGAAACCTGCACCCTCTGCACCCGCCCGAGCCCGGCCTGTGCCTGAGTGAACCAAGACTTTGAGGACGTCCCCCGGCGATTCTGACCTGGAATCCAGTGCCCAAGGACCCTCCTCGACGACCCAGACGACGCCTGCAGCCTCAGGACAAGGGACCCCTCCAACCGCGACCAGCAGGGGGTAAGATTTCCCGACCTCAAAGACACCCCTGCACCCGGCGCCCACGGCCCCCTGTGCCCAACTCCTGGGTGTCTACCTATCCTCCAAGATCCCAACTTACCTCCCAAAGTGTTGGTCGCCCCTGAAGAATCACCGTCCCCGAGCCTGCAGCCTTTTTTCACCGTCCAAGATTGCCATTGGTTAACATTGAGCGCCCGACGGCTCAAAGCACTCCTGCACCCAGCCGCCCGAGTGCCCCTGGAAGTGCAACCTCTACCCTAACCTACTTCCCCATTTGCCCTGGGCAAGTGACCAGGAGCCCAGCTCCCACAGCCGCGTGGCCTGCTTGCCAGCAGCCACCAACCCGAGGCCCCCTGCCTGCCATAGGATAACATTGGGCCTACTCACTCTGCACCCGGCCGCCCCTGTGCCGCTGAGGGTGTAACAACTGTACTTACCTGATACTGGGGGACCCCTGAGTCTATGCCCAGAACCTTAACTCTGCCAGTCGAGTACTTACCCCAAAGACCGATAACTCACTTTCCTTCCATAGGGTAACACTGACTGGCTCGCACCTGGAATTTCTTCTAAGTGTGGAGTTTTGGAACTTTAAAATATTCACCTAAAATCAACCGAGTCACGAAAACGAAAGTACTCACCTGGCATTAGAAGAGGCCCCAGTGCTGGACCGGGGTGCCCAACACTGGCCCTAAAAAGTAATCCCAACGTTACTTACCGCTAACTCCATTTTCTTCCATAGGGATCCATTGACTGGTTTTCTGTGAAATTTCTTCTAAGTGTCTACTTTTGAAATACTAAAATATTGTTTAAAAATCACAATAGTAACGAATTTCGAACTACTCACCTGCTATCAAGAGAGACGTCAGTACTGCCTCTTTTAGGCTAGTACCAACCATGAAAAGTAATTTTTACCGTACTTACCAGTAACTCGAAATTCCTCTCATAGGATACCATTGCCTGCTTTTGTTGAAAAAGTTTCTAAGTGTCGATTTCTGCATTTTACAAATATTCTTTAAAAATCGTGCCAATGATACAAACGTAATTACTTACCTGTTTTAGCTAGATACCCCAGTGCTGAACCCGAGAACCCAGCACTGGATTACAAAAGTAACGTAAACCTGCTTTGCTTGCAAACTGTATTTCCTTCCATAGGATAACATTGGTAATTTTACCCAGAAAAGTTTCTAAGTGTCGACTTTTGAAATACAGTAATATTCCTCAAAAATCACTACAATAACCAAAACGCTTTTTCTTACCTGTTTCCAGGAAGTGTCCCAGGACTGAATCCAGGATCCAGTCCTGTGGTTAGAAAACGTAACCTACAAAGTCATTAATTGTAATTAATCACAATTTTCCATTAAGCTCAATGTTGCATTGTATTTGACCCTGTGTTGCCTCTTGCACCAACTGTGATTATTACCACCAACAAGTCTATTGCCTATTTTGTAAGGTGGCTAACCAGAACATCTCATACTGAGAAAGTATATTTTGACCCTATTGTTGGTTCTAAAATAAAACAAGCATATATTTTTTTATATACAAACCATTGGCCTAGAGTTCAGTTCTTGAGTGTGTGGCTTCATTTGCTGACTGAGTGTGTACAACAAATGCTTTACACTGTCCTCTGATACTGCCTTACTGCTCGACCAAGCTACCACTTTAGAGAGTAAGGTTATATCTAACTTTAGCCTCTGCCAAACCTCTGGGGACTGGGGACTCTGTGCACACTGAACCTTACTTTGGTGCAATATATACAGAGCCACTTTCCTACACTCAGGCTCCCTGATCAGCCCTCCCTTTTCAAGTCCCCTGTTGTTAACAGGTTCTTAAAAGGCATTACTCACCTCTTCCCTCCTGTTCCGTTTGTGATGCCTCAGTGGGACTTGAACTTGGTTCTTACCTTTTTAATGTGCGCTCCCTTTGAGCCTCTACATAACTGTCCTCTTCGTCTTCTGACTCTGAAGACCGCCTTTCTGGTGGCATCACCTCCGCTCGGCGGGTGAGTGAGCTCCAGGCTCTATCTTGCAAACCTCCCTTTCTGTCTGTTCATCCAGACAAGGTTGTTCTTCGGACGCGTCCGTCCTTCTTGCCAAAGGTGGTTACTGCTTTCCACATTGGGCAGACCATCACTTTGCCCACCTTCTTTCCGCCTCCGCATCCTTCCAGAGAGGAAGAGAGGCTCCACCGTCTGGACCCAAAACGTGCGCTCTCCTTCTATATTGACCGCACAAAACACTTCCGGTGGATGACCAGCTCTTTGTTGGCTACGTGGGCGCCAAAAAAGGTCGTGCGGTGCACAAGAGGACCATCTCCTGCTGGGTTACCTTGTGCATCAAGACCTGCTATTCTTTGGCTAAGAAGGAGCCTCCTGTTGGGCTGCGTACCCATTCCACCAGGGCAACGGCTGCTACCACGGCCTTGGGCTGCGGTGTTCCGCTGCCGGTTATCTGTCAGGCAGCTACGTGGGCCTCGCTGCACACGTTTACAAAGCATTACTGCCTTGACAGTCAGGTCCGGAGGGACGGCTTCTTTGGCCGTTCTGTCCTCCAGGACTTCCTTGTCTGATCTTTGTTCGCAGACCCACCACCGGGGTTGGTATTGCTGGGGTATCTATTGTAAGGTAAGGTATCTGTCACTAACGTGTCTCTTTCAGATGCACAAGTTACTAACTTGTGTAACGATATATCTGTAAGAGACAGTAGTTAGTGACAGATTCCTTACCGCCCCACCCATCCTCCCCGTTCTGCGAACTGATTTCTAGGGTTAAGGACATCCCTTTCAGGGCCCTAGTATTTTTCAGACACCTATGTCAGCTTCTTGCATGGCTCTGCGTTCCTGGCGCGGAAAGTCGTGTACAGAACTGACGTCAGCGCAGCAGGGGCGGCGCCTAAGTACTGCCCGCGACGTCATCCCGGCGATCACGACGCCGACGACGGACGCGGAGCCGCACGACGCCTCCTACCGACGCGCAAGGGTACTGCTACGCAAAAAACTTTCCGGATCCACCCTGACGCCTGGGGATATTCTAAGGTAAGGAATCTGTCACTAACTACTGTCTCTTACAGATATATCGTTACACAAGTTAGTAACTTGTGCTACAGGTAGGTAAAGGGCAGGGACCAATGGGTCCCTTCCCTGGGGTGGGTACACCCCCTATCCTGTCACTCTCCAGTGGGAGGGGGGCAGGAGCCTAGTCCTGATTGGGAAGGGCTCACCATTTTCAAGATGGCGAGAGCCCGGAGATGTGCTTCACCTCGCCTCCCCCACCTGAGGGGTGGGGTTGGCAGAGGCTGGCACACCCCCTCTCCTCCCTTGGTGTTTCCAGTCAGTCTTCCCGCCAGAGTGGGGGCTAGAACCAGTGGGGACCAGTTGCTGAGTACAGCAAGTGGTCTGGGGAAGCTCACAAAGGCGGAATGCCTTTGAAGCTTCCCCTGCCCATCCTGGGGGAGGAGGCCTAGCACCTCGCCCAGGACGTGCATTGTTGCAGGCCCGGGAGAGCGGATGGCTCTCTACCCAGGGGTCCAGCAACATGTCTGCTGGGTGGCAGCCTAGGCAGCCCCTCAGACAGGACGTGGATTGTAGGTTAGGTTCAGGGGGCAACTTTAAGTTGCCCTCTGTCGTGCATTTTACATTAAATCCCACACTGGCATCAGTGTGGGTTTAATGTGCTGAGAAGTTTGATACCAAACTTCTCAGTCTTCAGTGTAGCCATTATGGTGCTGTGGAGTTCGTAATGACAACCTCCCAGCACCATATACTCTTAATGGCATCACTGCACTTACAGTGCCCAGGAATGGCCCTGGGTACTGTAGGGGCACAGGGCTCATGCACCTGTGCCAACACCACTGGCATAGTGCACCCAGCTAGAGGGGTGACTGAGGTATGCCAGGGCAGTGTGTTTGTTGGCATGGCACACAGGGATGTGTGCCATGTCGACTCTGTTTAGTTCTGCACCAAGACACTCAGCCTGCAAAGGCAGGGTGTGGGTGTCAGGGTACAGGGCCTCTAAGGGTGGCACAATAAGTGCTGCAGCCCTTAGGGGCCTTCTCTGGTCACAATGCCCTGGGTACCTAGGGTACCATTTACCAGGGGCTGACATGTGGCCAGAGGTGCCAATTGGGTTTAGGCTGTAATGCAGTTTTAGGGAAGGAACACAGGCCCTGGGCACCTGATTGGCAGGAGCCCAGGGCACACTCAGTTGAAGTACATCAGCAATTCAGCAAAAAGTGGGGGGCATACCATGCAAGAAAGATGGCACTTTCTCACACTTGGGAGCTCAACATAGTCCTTACAAAACTAATGGGTGCTCCTTTTGAGCCAATTCACAGGGCTTCTCTGCAGCACTTGTCATGGAAATCTGCCTTTTTAGTCGCCATCACTTCTGCCCGCAGGGTTAGTGAAATACAGGCCTTGTGCTGTAACGAGCCCTATACTGTTTTCCATGCAAACAGGGTAGTTTTAAGAACCCATCCGAGTTTTCTACCCAAGGTTGTCTCGGATTTTCACATCAATCAGACTATCACTCTAGCCACATTTTTTCCCAATCCCACGACTCCTCCTGAGAGGTCCCTCCATTCCCTAGACCTCAAGAGGGTACTGAAATTTTATCTAGACAAAACCAAGTTATTGAGAGAAACAGACCGGTTGTTTAACTATGGTTCCATAAATACCGGTTTGGCAGCCTCTAAAAGATCCATCTCTAGGTGGATAGTCTCTTGCATATCTTTGGCTTACCAACTAGCCAAGAAGTCTCTTCAGGGAAAACCTAAAGCACATTCTACCAGGGGAAAAGCCTCTACCACGGCTCTCCTTAGAAATGTTCCTATAGTAGAAATTTGTAAAGCAGCTACATGGCGTTCTGTTCATACTTTCTCTCGCCATTACTGTTTGCACTCTGATGCACAGGCAGATGCCCAAGTTGGGCAGGTCTCGTTGAGAAATTTGTTTGGTTGATTCCATTTTAAGATGCATAGTAATATATTTTGTGTACTGGTTTGCTCGTCCGCGAAGTAGTGGGTATGGGCTTGCTACTCTATTCAGTGCTTATGACTATTGATGAGTATCCCCTGGAAGAGAAGGATAAGTTACTTACCTGTAGTTCTCTTCCAGGGGTATACTCATCAAAGTCATAAGCAACCCTTCCACCTCCCCGGACGAGCAATTATGGTACAATACTGTGTGTTGTGCATCTTATACTCCGGGTGATACAAGTTAGTACACCGTAAAAAAGAACTGACCTAACTGTCACCTGTGGTGCATGATGGGAGCAGAGTGGCTCCTGGAGGTCTTAAAGGCACGGTGTCCAGAATCTTGGAAGCCTTAAAGGCAAGGTGCCAGTTTTTTACTGTACTATGATGGTTATTTATCTATGCAGCCTATGGGCCAACTGCCTGCTATTGCCTGTTTTCCTTTTCTGAAAATAAAGGATTCTTGTATGATACTATTACAGTGTATGTTCTCTATTACAAAATGTATTTAGGGGATTATTTTCATACAAGAGAAACCGATGTAATTTTGGCGGTTTGCCTTATTGGAACAGTTTTAGGCTGCATTTTTATATGTATATACATATGTATGTTTCGGAAGTGTTATACACTTGTGGGCCCGAGCATATATGCATATATATATACACACACTCACACACTCCGGGATCCTGCACGTGGGCGGGGATAATTCAGTGCTTATGACTTTGATGAGTATACCCCTGGAAGAGAACTAGGATTACAGGTAAGTAACTTATCCATCTGTTCCTTCTGATGGCAAGCCTGTGAAGGAAATTTGTCCGTCGAAGACGCTGTCAACAACTCCGTCGACGAAGACTTCAGAGGTACAGTCAAAGTCCTCGTCTCCTTCAAATCTGACTCCGTCGACTGGCTCGTCGACTAGGGTTTCCTCGTCTCCTTCGCCTATGCTGCAAGGTTCGGCGTCGACGGCGGTTGTGGGTTCCGCAGTAGTGTCAACTGTCGTCGAAGGTGGCGTCGTCGACGGCAGTGGTGACTACGGCAACCACGTCTACTACTACGACGACGACGGCTACCGCCGCAGTGGTGACGACGGTCTCGACGGCGGTACCGTCAATGGCGTTCATGTCTCCGTTGACGACCCTTACATCATCGTCGGCGAAGGAAAAAATTGCAATCCCCATCAGGAAGCGTCACACTACCCCTGAGATGACTTCCCCCCCCAGGAGGGTGACACCTCTACCACCTGCACTCCTCCTTGAAGGAGGGATCTGAGGAGGATAACGGGCCGTATGGATATGCGAATAGCCCGTCTCAGTTGCACGTTAAGTGCCAGGACACTGACTGAGGAAGAATACTTGGAGGAGCAGGAGTATGATCCTCCCTTGGGTTACCAAGAAGGCTACCAGCAACAGATGGACTCTGCCTTCCTCCCTACTAACGGACTTACAATTTATGCTTTCGGATTATAGACGGAGATTCCCAACGCAATCTCCGGCTCCGGTTTGCGTACCAGTTCCAGCTGTTCCACCTTCACTGCCTTCTACCCCTCAATTGCCATCCGCCACCACCACTGCCCGTGGCTCCAGATCCACCGCCAATCGTCCCTCTCATCCAGGATGATACCTCTGATGAGGACCAAGGCAACGTCACTCTTCCGGATCCAGATAGGGAGTGGAATGACTATCATTCCTGATCCAGCTTCGCCTTCACCAGCTCCAGTGGATTCTCCCCCTGGAGACATAGGGGGTTTCCATAATTTGATGGAAAGGGCTGCTAGGAGGTTCGAACTGTCCATGCCCACGGTGCAGTCCGAATGTTTTTTATATGACTTCAAAGAGCCTTACAGAAAATCAGTTCGGACCATTCCTATAGTTGGTCATGTCTGGGACAAGGGTCTAAAGGTGATGAGAAGTCCAGCCACGGTGCTTCCAGTACTGAAGAGGGCAGACGCCTGGATAACGCCGGCAAGAGGTTTTCCTCCATGTCCAGCCTGATGGTCAGGGCGGCAAACGCCTTGGCAATACTTGGTCGCTACGATCGACAGATGTGGTGTGACCTTTCCCCTTATGTGGATTAATTGCCGGAAGATGCTAGAGTGGAGGCAAAGAAGATTCTTCACGAGGGAGAGAGAACATTTTCAGAGGTCATTGACTGTGCAATGGACATTGCAACGACTGCGTTCCGCTCCCTAGCGGGAGCTGCTGTCCTTCAGTCGCCAAGGCTGGCTTCGAGCTACCTGGTTTCGTCCAGAGGTCCAAAACAAAATCTTGGATCTTCCCTTCGATGGACAGGCGCTTTTGGGAAGCACATTGATGATGCGCTCCAGGACATTAAAAAAGACACGGAGACCGCAAAATCCTTAGGGACTCTGCAATACCGCAAGGTCCCCTTTCGTGGGGCCAGAGGTAGAGGCCTTCCTACCTACAGAGGAGGATACCAGCAACAACGGTATTCTTCATATGCATCAGCCTTTCAATCTTACCACCCGCAGTATAACCAGCGGCAGGGTCAATCATCTTCCTTTTCTAGATCGAACACCAGAGGACGACAAGGACGCCAGGGGAGGGACTCCTCTAAGCGTAAATAGCGGCTTGCTGGCTCTTACTACTGTTCCTTCTCCTCCTGTAACACCAGTGGGGGGCAGAATCTCACATTACTTCCACAACTGGCAACAAATCACATCGGATCGTTGGGTTCTGAATATCATTCAATACGGCCATACTCTGGAGTTTGTCCATGCACCGCCTCCCAAAGCCCCTCGCTCCACCGAGTCAAAACATCTTCGTCTTCTGCGTTTAGAAGTCCATCAAATGCTCCTGAAAGGGGCGATAGAGCCGGTTCTTCTTTCTCAACGGGGAGAGGGTTTCTACTCCCGGTTCTTCCTAGTTCGGAAAACCTTGGAAAAGTGGCACCCTATTCTAGATCTGAGGGAGCTCAACACCTATCTCGTCAAACAGTCGTTCCGAATGGTTTCCTTGCAGGACATCCTTTGACTCCTCAACTCAGGAGATTACATGGCCACATTGGATCTAGAGGATGCATACTTTCATGTACCCATCCATCCAGCCCACAGGAAGTTCCTTCGCTTCACAGTAGCCAAGAGCCACTTTCAGTTCAAAGTCCTACCATTTGGACTCAGATCTGCTCCGCGGATCTTTACAAAGGTACTAGCTCCTGTGGCAGCTTTTTTGCAAAAGCAACAGCATCAGGTTTTCCCTTACCTGGACGGCTCCTTCCAAGCACGCGGCAGAAGAATCAGTCGCGGCGTGCACACACCTTTTCGACAATCTGGGTCTTACTCTCAACACGGAAAAGTCGACTCTGTGCCCATCCAGAACAGCCCGGTTCCTGGGGGCCATTCTGGACACATCCCTCAACAAAGCCTTTCCGTCCCTAGAGAGACGAGAAAAGCTGATGGTCATGGCCCGTCTACTTCTAAGAAGGCAGTCACTTTCGGTTCGTCTCTACAAGTCCCTCCTAGGGTCCATTTCTTCCTGCATTCCTCTGATTCCTCACTGCAGGTTACGGATGCGCCCTCTCCAGGAGGACCTAGACTTGCAATGGCGCCAAGTGGAGGGATCCTTCGAGGACAAGATCTTTGTTACCGTGTCCATGAGGGACGCCGCATCATGGTGGACGAGCGAGGAAAACATTTCTCAAGGCCTCTCCTTCAGGGTCACCCCAGCTCCTCAAATAATTACCACGGATGCCTCGCTGGAAGGCTGGGGAGCGGTCTTGCAAGACCTTCACGTAAGCGGCCGTTGGCTACCCCAACATCATCTACTACATATCAATCTGCTGGAGCTCGGAGCGATTCGCCTGGCCTTACAGGCTTTCCTCCCGTGGATAGAGCTTTCTGCAGTCCTGGTACGAACGGACAATATGACGGCCATGCATTACATAAACAAACAGGGCGGCACCAGGTCTCGTCTTTTGTCAAAGGAAGCTCAGACAGTCTGGGAATGGGCGATCCAGCATGGGATATCGCTAAAGGCGGAGCATCTTCCAGGTGTTGTCAACGAGACGGCGGACACGCTGAGCAGACTGAAATCAGTCCGCCACGAATGGGAATTGGACCAGTCCACTCTGGAGAAGGTTTTTCGATTATGGGGCAGGCCGTCCATAGACCTCTTTACCACGCCGGAGAACAAGAAATGCCGATTCTACGCAAGCAGGCTTCACCATCCGGGATCATTGGGGAATGCGCTTTCGATGGCCTGGTCAGGCGCCTTTGTCTACGCTTTTCCCCCCATTCCTCTGATCCCCAGACTTCTCAGGAAGCTCAAGGCGGAGCCTTGCAAGATGATTTTGAAAGCTCCTGCGTGGCCCCGCCAATTTTGGTTCACACAGCTGCTTCTTCTCTCCCTGGAGCATCCACTTCCTTTGCAGCCGATTCCTTCGCTGCTGACAATGTCCCAGGGCCAAGTCTGGCACCCGGATCCTCGATCCCTGCAGTTATCGGCATGGCTCCTGAGCACCGACAATTTCTCGGTTTGACCCTTTCGGCAGAATGTAGAGACGTACTTTCTCAGGCATGTGCTCCAAGTACAAACAAAACCTACCGGCTAAAGTGAAAGCGTTTCTGTCATTGGTGCCTGCAGGAGGGCATTCACCCTCTTTCTTCCGCACCGCATGAAGTTCTTCCTTACCTTCTTTCTTTAGCGAAGGCAGGGCTGGCTCACTCATCCATCAAAGTTCATCTTGCTGCCATCTCTCGCTTCAGACGAACATCTTCTGGTTCTTCCCTCTGGTCGGCAAGGATAATTAAACAGTTTCTCAAGGGCCTTTTTAGAGTTTTCCCTCCAGTCAAGCCTCTGCCGCCTCTTTGGCACCTTAATTTGGTTCTCACCCAGCTCATGAAGCATCCCTTTGAGCCTATTCATAGGGCGAACTTGAAATTCCTCTCCTGGAAGGTGGCTCTTCTTCTAGCCTTAACTTCAGCCAGGAGAGTAGGTGAGTTACAGGCACTCACCATTTAGGAACCTTTTCTCCAATTTAAAAAAGAGACAGTGATACTCCGTACCAATCCAAAGTTCATACCGAAAGTGCCTTCAGACTTTCATTTGAATGAGCCGGTTATACTCCAAACTTTTTTCCCTCAACCTAATACTCCAGCGGAGAATGCACTCCACTCACTGGACATTCAGCGGTGCTGAAGTTCTATCTTCAACGTACTAAGGACTTCAGGAGGTCGCCTCAGCTCTTTGTGGCTTTCAGCGCCTCGTAAGGGATTTCCCCTTTCCAAACAGGGTATTGCTCTGTTGGATTACCAGCGCTATCCAGTATTGTCACCGAGCAGCGGGCAAGCCCCTTGAAGGTCGGGTCCGTGCTCACTCCACGAGGGCGATTTCTTCTTCGGCAGCCCTCTTTGCCGGAGTTCCTATCCGGGACATCTGCAGAGCAGCAACCTGGAGCAGTACTCATACTTTTACAAGACATTACTGCCTGGATTCTTCGACGCGTAGTGACACAGCAGTGGGCCAGGCAGTCCTGAGGAACCTCTTTCATTAAGTGGTGAGGTTTTCCCTTTCAACCCTCCTTCCTTCTTTCTGTTTTAAGCTCTTTGCACATTTTTGAAGTTTATTTGCTTGTTTCTTCTTCTTTCCTTATGTTTATATATGTGTTTATTTTCCATTGATTTTGTGATATCGGTGAATTGGCTATTTCTCTTTTCTAGCTTACACCTATTGATGTCTCATGGCTTTCTGTTTTAATGATTAATTATGGATAAATAAGGAATCAAAGTTCAAAAATTTGCTCATAACTGCTAGCTACTCTGATTCAAGCATGAATCTATGAAAGTTCCGAAACTGGAGTAAGAAAACAAGTTACTTACCTGTAACTTTGGTTCTCAGTATTGGAAACTTTCATAGATTCTCATGCGACCCACCCTCCTCCCTGGGAAAGCTCAACCTTCAGCATCTTCTGTTATATTGTTTTACAACGGCTACGAAAATCTGAGGGTCTGAGGTCTCTCAGGAAGGTTCTAGGGGTGAGGCTAATCTGATTGGTTGTTCATTTTATTTGGTCTCTTTTACAAAAAGAGGTGGATATGTTACAAAACTAGAATGGGCCTAGGCCTAGTTTCTTTTTGTAATGGTTTATATTGCTATTTTATGTATACCGGGGACTCCCATCTCGGCGACTGGGAATGATTCAAGCATGGGAATCTATGAAAGTTTCCAATACTGGAGAATCAAAGTTACAGGTAAGTAACTTGTGTTCTTTCAGGCCCCAGAGAGCTGCAGGCTCTCGACCCAGGGGTCCAGAAACATGTCTGGTGGTGGCAGCTGAAAGCAGCCACTCAGCCTGGACACTAGTGGTAGGTTAGTTTTCAGGGGGCATCTCTAAGATGCCCTCTGTGTGCATTTTTCATTAAATCCCACACTGGCATCAGTGTGGGTTTAATGTGCTGAGGAGTTGGATACCAAACTTCTGAATTTTCAGTGTGAGTCATTATGGTGCTGTGGAGTTCAGTAATGACAAACTCCCAGCACCATATACTCTTGATTGGAGCACTGCACTTACAATGTCTAAGAATGGACTTAGACACTGTAGGGAGTACAGGGCTCATGCACCTGCTACCCTCACCACTGGTATAGTGCACCCAGCTAGAGGGGTGGCTGATCTATTCCAAGGCAGTGGGTTGTAGGCATGGAACACAGATGTGTGCCATGTCGACTCTTCACTTTGCTCTGCACCAAAACACGCAGCCTGCAAAGGCAGTGTGTGTAAGGGTACAGGACCTCTAAGGGTGGCACAATAAGTGCTGCAGCCCTTAGAGGCCTTCTCTGGTCACAGTGCCCTGGGTACCTGTGGTACCATTTACCAGGGGCTGACCTGTGGCCAGAGATGCCAATTGGGTTTAGGCTTCAATGCAGTTTTAGGGAAAGAACATAGACCCTGGGTACCTGATTAGCAGGAGCCCCCAGGGCACACTCAGTCAAAGCACATGAGCAATTCAGCAAAAAGTGGGGGCAACCATGCAGAAAGAGGGCAGAAAGAGATGCCCCCTGAACACTAACCCACCTCTAGTGTTCAGGCTGAGTGGCTGCTTTCAGCTGCCACCACCAGACAGGTTTCTGGACCCCTGGGTCGAGAGCCTGCTGCTCTCTGGGGCCTGAAACAATGCACATCCTGGGACGAGGTGCCAAGCCTCCTCGCCCAGGATGGGCAGGGTTCCCGAAGGGGAAGCTTCAAAGACTTAGAGGGTGGCATAATGGGGGGTGTACTCACCCCAGGGAAGGGACCCATTTGTCCCTGCCTTTTACCTACCTGTAACGCCCCTAAATCTAGTATTTACGGGCACCCCTGAACCTTGCTTCCTCAGACAAGAAGAAACTACAAGAAGAAGGACCGAACAGCCGTGCAGCAGCAAACAAGAGGAAGATGCCCACTGACTTGGCCCCAGCCCTACCGTCCTGTCTCCCCCTCAAACCTGCTCCTGCGAAATCCCGGTGTGTCCTGCAGCCAGCAACCTCGGAAACCCCAGAGGACCTGCCTGCCTTCAAGAACGAAGACTTTGTCTCCCGTGAACACCGGATTTGTTAATCTGCAACCTCTGGCTCCGGCCGGACACCGTAAATCCGCCCCACTCTGCACCCGCTGTCCACGGCCCGAGCTCAAGTGGGCAAACACTACGAGTAGGTCACCCTGGCGATCCTGACCCGAGATCCGGCGACCCCTGACCTGCCTCAAGCCTCCAGCCGACGCCTGCAGCCTAAATCCAGAAGGTCCCCCTAACCGCGACCAGGAGCTGGTAAGAAGATCAGACCCCAAAAGGCACCCCTGCACCCAACGCCCCACGGCCTTGGGTGCCCAAACTGATGGTGCTTAACCAACCCCCAACTTATCTCTCGAAGTGGTGGTCGCACCCAGAAGACCTTCGTCCCCAAGCCTGCAGTGCCTTTGCAAACCGGAGGTTCCCCATTGAAAACAACAGGGCGCCCGACGTCGAAACACCCTGCACCCGGCTGCCCTAGTGCCGCTGAGGGTGCACCTTTTGGTGCTACTTTGTTTCCCTATTTGCTCTGAGCTAAAGTCCAGGAGCTTTGCTCCCACAACCAAGTGGCCTGCTTGCCAGCAGCCACCAACCGGAGGCCTCCTATCCCCCATTTGATAACATGGGGCCTCAGCACTCTGCACCCGGCCGCCCTAGTGCCGCTGAGGGTGTAACTAGAGTGCATCCTTGACCCTGGGGGACCCCTAAGTCTACCCCCAGAACCTCAACTCCCACTACCAAATACTTACCTCAAAACTGATAACACTATTTTCGAGGCATATGAGCTGTAGATTGTATACTTGTGCATAGATGGCCATCTGGTGTTGGGCTCGGATGTTTGCACTTTGTTTTTGTCTTGGAAGAAGTCTTTGTAGTCACGAGGTAGGTGACTCCTCCTTAGGACGATAGTGCGCATGGGCTTGGCTCCATCTCCAGATTGTTTTTTCCGCCATCTGGCTCGGATGTGATCGGCTGCGCTCCGGGTCGATATCTGTTTCGAATCTTCCTTCGACGCCAGCAATCCCTCTCCACTCGGACGGTATTGTCTCGATCGCGTCTCCCTTTCTACGCGTATCTTTAAAAAACAAACTCCTCGATCTACATCTTCGACGCGGGCCGTTGGGCCTATCCGCGCCGACCACACCTGCAGTCAATGGAAAGGACTCCTTTCAAAAAAATGCCCCGGGTGTGGTGCTAAGTTTTCCACACACGGACTTGCACGAGGTTTGTGAATCTCTGCCTCTCTCGGAGCACGAAGACCAGAACTGCGAGGCCTGTGCATCGTTCAGATCGAAGACCATCCTTGATCGTCGGGCCCGACGTTACGAAACGTCTCGCAGGAGCGGCTCGATTCCGGACATTTTCTGGGCAGATCCCAATGCCCCGCCGGGACAACAGAGTGATCAAGAACACGTCTCTGAAGCCGACGACTCCAACGTCGAAGAGGAGACAGTCACGCCGGCTCAGCGGTCCGTGAGTACCGAAACTCCCCTCCCCAAAAACAAACCTAAGGCTCCGGTAACACCCTC
This sequence comes from Calotriton arnoldi, assembly GCA_963921515.1. Classification (NCBI taxonomy): domain Eukaryota; kingdom Metazoa; phylum Chordata; class Amphibia; order Caudata; family Salamandridae; genus Calotriton; species Calotriton arnoldi. The sequence continues at coordinate 405,152 of CAWUFW010014113.1, forward strand.
TCTCCTCGGTTCGACACCGGCAACACGTTTCAGACGCCCCGCCCTTGGGCCCGGCTACGAAACCTAAAGATAAGCCTTCCGGCTCGGGCTCGTGCCAACCCCATTGCGGTGCCGAAAAGTCACCTTCGGCACCAGACCAAAGATGTGCCACGCCCTTCGTCGACGTCGAAAACAACTTCCACACCGAAGCCCTCGGCGTCGAAGCATACCAAACACGCCCATTCGGACCCGAAAAAATCTTCGGTGCCCGAAAGCTGCTTCGAAATATAAAAAATTATCGGAGCCGAAAAGTCTGAGCCACAAAAATCTTAAGAGTCCAAGACTCCACAGAAAGCCTCAGACACTCGGTCCAAAGAACATTCTAATACAAAATCTTCGGAACCGAAAAAAGACTTTTTACCCACACCGACTAACCCTCGGTGTTCGGATCCGAAACAAAAAACTCTTCTCATTGATCCACAGACTGGCAAAGTTTTCGCCAAGCCTCCAAAAAAGAGGAAGTTGGACACTTCACAGGAAGATGAAGTACCAGTGAAACAAAGGGAGATAAGTACTAACACTTCCCCACCTCCTTCTCCTCCTCCAGTTGATCCAAATCTTCTGATTTCTCCACCACACTCCCCACAACCTACTTGTTCACCTCAAACACCAGATACTGAGGATGATCATACAGATGGGGGTGGGAATATAGATCCACATGGGGATGATGATGATGCACATACCATCCCACATGACATAGACCCTTGGGATGACTATAACACAGATCCTGACCTAAATAATGACCCGGACCTCTATCCATCTAGGCCATCACCACCAGATGACAACATTGGTTTTGCGCAACTGATCAACAGGGCTGCCCAATATCACGGGGTACAATTACATTCTGATCCTGTAGAGGATGATTTCTTACTCGAAACCTTTGCACCCTCGCAAAAATCCACACACACCCTGCCAATGTTAAAAGGCATGCTCAAACATGCCCCAGAAGTTTTCAAGGACCCTGTCAGGGCCAGGGTTATCAGCAATAGAATAGATAAGAAGTACAAGGTAGCGCCCAATGATCCAATTTACATTAAGGGTCAGGTCCCATTGGATTCTCTTGTGGTGTCCAATGCACGCAAGAGGGCAAACTCAGAGTACAGGCGACGCCCCCCCCCTCCTGATAAGGAGTCCAAATTACTAGACGCATCTGGGAAACGGATTGCGTCACAGGCCGCAAATCATTGGCGCATTGCCAATGCCCAAGCTTTATTGGCCAGGTACGATAGGGCTCACTATGACCGAACTCGAAAGCTCATGCAACACCTTCCCACCCAGTACCAACAAAAGGCCCACGACCTTCTACAGGAAGTTAAATTGATCACAAACGCCTCAATTAAATGTGCACTTGACGCTGTTGATACCGCATCGCGCGCCATTAATATTAGCGTTTTGTTGCGCAGGCACGCTTGGCTCCGAGTCTCCGGATTCAAACAAGAGGTGCAATCTGCTATTTTAAATCAGCCCTTTGATCAGGAACATCTTTTCGGGCCCTCAGTGGACACATCTTTAGAAAAGATGAAAAAAGATACAGAAACAGCTAAATCCATGGGGGCCTTACAATTCCTTTCTCCTAGAGGCTCCTTTCGCCGCTCCTTCTACAGGGCTGGCTCCAAAACCGTTGGTTCAGAGCATCCTTTGTCATCCTATAAAAGCCCCACTCAAACGTCCCCCAGAGGATATTTTCGTGGAGGCTACAGAGGCAGCAATAATAAAGGATGAGGTCGCGGTAACAATAACCGCACCTCCACTACCACTAAACAGTGACTTCCCTGCACTTCCCCCCCGATCATCCCACTCCTGTCTGGGGACGTCTCACACAGTTCCTACCTGTCTGGAATCCTGTCACAACAGACAGGTGGGTAAGACAAATCATACAGTATGGTTACTGCCTGGAACTCACCTCTACTCCCCCAAACATTCTTCCCAGAGAACGTCCAATGTCCTCAGAACATTTAGCACTTAAACAAGAGGTTCTCTCTCTATTACAAAAACATGCAACAGAACCAGTCCCCTTGCCTCATCAAAGCACAAGGGTTTACTCCCATATTTCCTAATTCCAAAAAGGACGGCTCTCAGGCCCATATTGGACCTCAGACTGCTAAACCTCTCACATTCAGTCTGGATCACTTTCACATGGTCACTCTCCAACAAGTGCTCCCACTCAGCTCCAACAGGGCGACTTTCTCTCCACACTGGATTTAAAGGACGCCTTCTTTCATATTCCCTTTCACCCCGCTCACAGGAAATATCTCAGGTCCGTGGTAGACGGTCAACACTACCAATTCAAGGTCCTCCCATTCCGGAATGTAACTACAGCACCCAGAGTCTCTCACTCAAGTGCCTCGTAGTAGTTGCAGCCCACTTAAGAAGACAGCATATTCATGTCTTCCCTTATCTAGACGACTGGCTCATAGAAGCCAAGTCACACACTAGCTGTGTGCAACACACACACAAAACAGTCCAGCTGCTTTACCGCTTGAGATTCACGGTAAACCTCACCAAATCCCACCTCCAACCCTCCAACATGCAACAATATCTAGGGGCTACAATAGACACTTCAAAAGCTCTTGCATGCCCCAACCCAATCAGGATAACAGCCATGCAAGTTCTAATAGCAAAATTTCAGCCTCAACACTCACTACCAGCAAGAGTGTTCATGCAGCTAATTGGGATGATGGCCTCTTGCATTCTCATCGTCCCTTACGCAACACTCCAAATGCGTCCCTTACAGGAGTGTTTGGCACATCAGTGGAACCAGGCTCAAGGTCAGTTAACAGATCTGGTGTTGGTAGACGACCGCGCCCATCGCTCTCTGCTGTGGTGGAACACACAAAACCTTTCCAAAGGGCGGACGTTCCTTAGAACCGGTTCCACAGATAGTGCTAACAGCAGATGCATCGCTCACCGGCTTGGGAGCTCATCTTCAAACTCATACCGTTCAGGGCATATGGACCCCTCAACAAAAACAATTCCACATAAATTACCTAGAATTGTTGGCAATATTCCTAGCGCTAAAATCTTTTCAACTCCACCTCCTAAACAAAGCTGTCCTCGTCCGTACAGACATGACAGCACTGTATTACATACAGAAACAGGGACACACACACACTCTCCAGCTTTCACACCTAGCTCAGAGCATATGGAGATGGGCCATTCCTGAAAACATATATCTCCTTGCAGAACACTTACCAGGAGTACACAATCAAATAGCAGATCTACTCAGTCGCCAAACACAGCAGATCCACCAATGGAAACTTCATCCCCAAGTTCTACTTCCATTCTTTCAAATGTGGGGCCACCTAGAAATAGACCTGTACGCCACACACCAAAACGCCCAAGCTTCGCATCCAGGTATCCTCACCCTTTGTCCAAAGGCAATGCGCTATGGATAAACTGGTCAGGCAAATTTGCTTATGCTTTTCCGCCTCTCCCACTCATTCCGCTAGTGGTTCGGAAACTCAAACCGCATTCCCTCACAATGATCCTCATTGCCCCAACATGGGCTCGACAGCCATGGTTCACAACCCTCTTGGAACTATCAGTAGTTCCTCATCAAAAGCTACTCAGGCTTCTCACTCAGAACCATGGAGAGATAAGACATCCAGATCCCACTCAACCTTGCGATCTGGCACCTGAAGTCTTAGAGTTTGGCTACCTTAATCTCCCGCCAGACTGCATCAATATCATTAAAGAAGCTAGACGTCCTACCACTAGAGCTTGCTATGCCGCAAAGTGGAAAAGAGTTGTAATTTACAGGTACAAATAACAAGATCAACCCACTAGATGCTTCTATTCAAAACATCATCTGTTACCTTTTGCATCTACAACAATGTAACCTAGCGTTTACGTCTATTCGACTACATCTCGCAGCAATAGCAGCCTATCTCCAAAACAGACAACACTTGTTTTTGTTTAAGGTACCAGCTATCAAAGCATTTATGGAAGGACTTAAAAGAATAATTCCACCTAGAGTTCCACCCTCTCCAGTATGGAACCTAAATGTGGTACTTACCTGACCCATGGGTCCCCCATTTGAACCTATGCATAAATGCGAGTTACAATTTCTAACCTTGAAAGTAGCTTTCCTAGTTGCAATCACCTCTCTCAGAAGAGTCAGTGAACTCCAGGCATTAACCATACAAGAACCATTTCTCCAAATCCATCATAACAAAGTGGTTCTTAGGACTAACCCAAAATTTCTACCTAAAGTCGTCTCTGCTTTCCACCTTAACCAGTCTGTAGAACTCCCAGTGTTTTTCCCTCTACCAGACTCAGTAGCAGAGCGGGCTCTTCACACGTTAGACGTTAAGAGCAAAACTTTACTACATTGAAAGAACAAAATCCTTTAGAAACACTAAGCAACTTTTTGTGGCTTTATCCCCACCTCATAAAGGCAATCCTATTTCAAAAACAGGAATTGCAAGGTGGATTGTTAAATGCATCCAAATATGCTATGCTAAAGCCAAGCGCACCTTAACCGTTCCCCCTAAAGCTCACTCCACACGTAAACTAGGGGCATCTATGGCATTCTTAGGGAACATTCCCCTAGATAACATCTGCAAGGCAGCAACTTGGTCTACACCACACACGTTCACATAACACTATTGTGTGGACGTGCAGGCAAAACAGCAAGCTAGTGTGGGCCAGGCTGTATTAAAAACACTTTTTCAAACCACTGCAACAGATGCAGGTAGCCACCGCTAAGGAGGTAACTGCTGTATAGTCTATGCACAAGTATACAATCTACAGCTCATATGCCTCGAACGGAAAATGCTACTTACCAGTATGCATCTTTTCTTGGCATATAGAGCTGTAGATTCGTTTACGCCCACCCGCCTCCCCGGATACCTCTCTCTGTTCCAGTACTATCTTACTTAGATACATTACACATGGACATCCTTGTCTATTTTCTACTAACTCCATCATAACCCTCCATGGCAAAACAATCTGTAGATGGAGTCGATGCCCATGCGCACTATCGTCCTAGGGAGGAGTCACCTACCTCGTGACTACAAAGAGTTCTTCCAAGACAAAAACAAAGTGCAAACATCCAAGCCCAACACCAGATGGCCATCTATGCACAAGTATACGAATCTACAGCTCTACATACCAAGAACAGATGCATACTGGTAAGTAGCATTTTCCTTTCCTCCATAGGATAACATTGACTGTTTTTCTGTGAAAAGTTTCTAAGTGTGGAGTTTGAAAACCTAAAGAAATTCTTTAAAGTTGTACTGTTTAACAAAAACAATTTTACTTGCCTGTTTACAGGAATGTCCCAGAGTAGTATCCAGGTATACTACTCTGAGTAAGAAAAGTAATCCAAAAGTAACTTACCTGTAATCTTACTGAAAATCCCATTTAAAATATATGTACTGTATTCTGAAAAGCATTGCATTATCAGTAACACTACTGTAATCAAATCAAAGTACATTTACAATTGCAATCCAAACTGTTACAATCTGTATATTTACTGCAAAGTACTTATCACTTACCTGTGCCTTGGTTCTAGGAAATAGAATACCTAAAAGCATATTTTTGATACAAAAACAATTGGTCTGAAGTCTTTGAGTGTGTGAATTCATTTGCTGACTGAGTGTGTACAACAAATGCTTAACACTGTCCTCTGATACTGCCTTACTGCTTGACCACACTACCACAAATCGAGAGTGAGGTGCTATCTAACTTTACCTCTTCCTACCTTTGTGGTTTCACTGGACTCTGTGCACACTATACCTCACTTTGGTATAGTATATACAGAGCCAGCTTCCTACACGCGGTACCACCTACCAGCGCGCAGGAGTGCTGCTTTTGAGTTTCTGAATCCAGTCTGACGCCTGGGGGAATATGCACAAAATGAGGAATCTCCAGTTAGATACAGTTTCTACCAGAAAGAGCGTTACTGAAGGTAAGTGACCTGTTCACTCTTGCCTTCACCTGCCTTTATGGGTAGAATCTTTAATTCTGATCTTGGCGAAAGAACTGCACCTGTGCATTGGTCGAGGACCAGAGTTTGGTGCAGAATGTGTTACATAATTTTCACATGAGTTTACTTTGATCTTCTTTTGTACCCTTTTGTAAGAATATAGCTCCTGCTAAGAACTTAAGACCGTAGCTCCATATATAACAGACAGTAGGTCCATTTGTATCCTCTTTATAGCACTTAACCCTTACACACTACTATATTGTTTCAATTTTTAACTCTTCCCTAATAGGTACTAGCACCTTCTGGTTCTCTTAATCTTTAGCTGATTACTTTGTGTGCCTGTAAAAGTGATTTTCTCTTCATAAAGTAAAGCACTATTTGGCCATTGATATTATGGATTGTTATTTAATGTTATAACCCCTCCCCCCCCAACCTCCATGTCCTGAATTAAGCCTTAATTGTTCACGTTGCTTTGCTAACCTGGATTGCCTTGGTTTATCATTTGATGGGCGTTGGTATTGTGCACTTGGTACATAAATGGCAAATGACAGGACCCAAACAAGAAACTGTCCTGTAACTGTAGACCCAGGACTCTTAGAAAAGTCCTGAAAGCATATGCTAAATAACTGATACAGGTAGAACGTTTCATTTAATTGTTTGGACGATATGTTAAAACTGCACAGCTCTGATTATCCTGAGATTTAAGCTGAAAACAAACATAAACTTGATTTTAAATGCCACATTAAGCTTACATTCAAATCTGCTCTGAAGATAATAAGAGTTAATGATGCTGCGACACGTTATCCGCCCTCAAACACTCATCAGTGTACATATTTTTTATAATTTAATTCCATGCATTGATAAAGGGCTGACCAGCTGCTTGTCGTGCGATTATGCTATTTTATAGATTTTACTTGGTGGTCCTGTGTAGGAAAGTGCTTAGCTGAAATGTTTTTCTTTCTCAATCTTCTTCTTGTCCCAGTGGTAATAACCTTATCTTCGGTTTTCTCTGTATACAGGATCTTGAGGAATTGGACCCAGATTTCATTATGGCCAAGCAAGTGGAACAGCTGGAAAAAGAAAAAAAGGAACTCCAAGAGCGTCTGAAAAACCAGGAAAAGAAGGTACATTTTCCTCCAGTGTTTCTTTGCACGCTGTGCTAGCAGTAGCTGTATTTGAAATTAATCCTCCGATATCTCTGGTCCATTAGATTGGTCAGTGGAGTGATGTCTGAGTAAATCTTAGATCTGTCTTTAAGGTTTGAATGTAGATAACCTGCTCCATCAGATGTCACCCAGCCCAGAGGCAGTGTTTTCTAGTGACTCTCTTGGTTGAATGCCTCTGCTAGGATCGTAAGTATGGTTTACTCTGGCACCCACTCGAAGCCTCCCAATAAACAGTGCACTGCTCCCGATGGAGTCTGATGTCAAGCCTTGTGCACAAAGCACCCCAGCCTCCAGTGCCGCAGCCTTGGAACACTACCAATAACTGGGCTTAACCCAATAACTATCAATGTATCAAACAATTGGTTCACTCTGGGAAATTTGAGGAAAGGAGGACAGGGTAGGTAGGCCAAACTGTAATAAATACAAAGATGTAGGAAAGTGGGTTTCTGTTGCAGTAACCCCCTCCACTTTTTTCCAGATTTCTGATGCACTTTGACTGAGTATGCCATGGGTCCCTGCCAATCTGTTTCCCAGGGCCTGTGTACTTTTCCCTAAACTGTACCATTGTAAACCGTAATTGGCACAACTATGGCCCACCTGTAAGTCCCTTGTAAGGGGTAAATATGGTACCACGGGCATGGTAGCCAGGGAACCCCTCTGAGGGCTTCAGCATGTATTATGTCACCCTCCGAGACCTCTCACCACAAACATGCACAACTGCCATGCAGGCTGCCTGTTTTGGTGCAGCTAAAAGTGAAGTTCGACATAGCACACATCTCTGTGTGCCATGCCTACCCAGCACTGCATGAGGCATAGGTAAGTCACCCTTAAGGTAAGTCACCGTCAACAAGGCGTTTTTCCAGAATCCTGCAATAGTCTCACCTTTACCACCTTCAACATTTTTAGAGGAGTCTGATGATGGGATGTTTGGCCCTGCTTACAGTCCCTCTCCGCTTCATGTGAAATATCAAAATGAGGATGATGACTATGAAGGTTAATATCAGCAAAAATATCACCCTCCACATGCAAAAATTCAATATATGGAGCCTGTTAGTGAGCCTATGTTCCACCTTCCTGTGACTTTGGTTCATGACTACCACACTAGTTTTCTTTCAGCAGCTGCTACTCTACCACCACCTGCCCCTTTGCCACTAGCTTCTCCTCCACGTAGGTCTGAGCCCTCCCCTACGGCTTCCCCTGCGAGGGATACGGTTATGCCACAGCAACATCAGGACACTTCTGATGACGGAGAAATTGAGGAGAGTCGACCTCAAAGATGGACAAATAGATGATGAATGGGAGGACTATGTAATATCAACACCTGCTTCTCCGTCTCCTCAAACTGTGAATTCTCCACCAGAAGATATTGGCGGCTTCCACACGCTAATAGAAATAGCGGCTTCTCGTTTTCAATCGTCATTGACTGTCAAGCAATCTGACTGTTTTCTCTATGATTTCAAGGATTTATCCAGAAAGACTGAGATCTATACCCATTGTAGATCACATCTGGGAGGAAGGTTTAAAAGTAATGAGGACACCCGCCACAGTTATCTCGGTCTTGCCCAGGATTGACAAAGTATAGAGCTCCTGATGATACTCCAGCTTGTCTGGTAGGACATCCTAAGCCGGATTCCGTTCTCACAAGCTGCCCAACGGAGATCAAGAAACCCTTTAGCGCCTATTACTGCACCGCCTGATCAGGAGGGAAGGCGCCTGGATAACATTGGTAAGAGATTTACAACCATTTCAGGTGCTACGGTACGCGCTGCTAATGCTCTAGCGATATTAGCAAGATATGACTGCCAGATGTGGTCCAACATCGCTCATTACATGGATCGCCTTCCGAACGATAAAAGACTAGAAGCAAGAAAGATCCTTCTAGAAGGAGAAAGATCTGCATCAGAAATTATTGGTGTTTCTATGGAGGTGGCTTCTTTGGCCTTTCGTTAGCTCGCTGGAGCGGCTGTCCTCCGGCATCAGGGTTGGCTGAAGGCAACAACGTTCTGCCCGGAGGTGCAAAGCAAAATTTTGGACATGCCATTTGATGGTGACACTTTTTGGCAAACATATTGATGACTCCTGTAGGAAGCTGGGTTTCTGTTGCAGTAACTGTGAGAAAGTGCCATCTTTCTTGCATGGTATGCCCCCACTTTTTGCTGAATTGCTGATGTACTTTGAGTGTGCCCTGGGCTCCTGCCAATCAAGTGCCCAGGACCTGTGTTCCTTCCCTAAAACTGCATTGTAGCCTAAACCCAATTGGCATCTCTGGCCACATGTCAGCCCCTGGTAAATGGTACCCTAGGTACCCAGGGCACTGTGACCAGAGAAGGCCTCTAAGGGCTGCAGCACTTATCGTGCCACCCTTAGAGGCCCTGTACCCTGACACACACACACACACACACACACACACTGCCCTTGCAGACAGTGTCTTGGTGCAGAACAAAACAGAGTCGACATGGCACACATCCCTGTGTGCCATGCCCACAAACACACTGCCCTGGCATACCTCAGTCACCCCTCTAGCTGGGTGCACTATGCCAGCGGTGAGGGTACAGGTGCATGAGCCCTGTACCCCTACAGTACCCAGGTCCATTCCTGGGCACTGTAAGTGCAGTGCTGCCATTAAGAGTATATGGTGCTGGGAGGTCGTCATTACGAACTCCACAGCACCATGATGGCTACACTGAAGACTGAGAAGTTTGGTATCAAACTTCTCAGCACATTAAACCCACACTGATGCCAGTGTGGGATTTAATGTCAGATGCACGACAGAGGGCAACTTAGAGTTGCCCCCTGAACCTAACCTACAATCCACGTCCTGTCTGAGAGGCTGCCTAGGCTGCCACCCAGCAGACACGTTGCTGGACCCCTGGGTAGAGAGCCATCCGCTCTCCCGGGCCTGCAACAATGCACGTCCTGGGCGAGGTGCTAGGTCACCTCCCCCAGGATGGGCAGGGGGAAGCTTCAAAGGCATACCGCCTTTGTGAGCCTCCCCAGACCACTTGCTGTACTCAGCAACTGGTCCCCACCGGTTCTAGCCCCCACTCTGGCGGGAAACACCAAGGGAGGAGAGGGGGTGTGCCAGCCTCTGCCAACCCCACCCCTCAGGTGGGGGAGGCGAGGTGAAGCACATCTCCGGGCTCTCGCCATTTTGAAGATGGGGAGCCCTGCCCAATCAGGACTAGGCTCCTGCCCCCTCCCACTGGAGAGTGGCAGGATAGGGGTGTACTCCACCCCAGGAAGGGACCCATTGGTCCCTGCCCTTTACCTACCTGTAACGCCCCTAAATTTAGTATTTAGGGGCACCCTGAACTTTCCTTCCTTAGATCCCGAAACAGAAACAAGCAAAAAGAAAGAAGACCTGCCGTGCAGCTGCTAACAAGAGGGAGACACCAACTGACTTGGCCCCAGCCCTACAGGCCTGTCGACCCTCGAACCTGCTCCTGCTGAAACCCGGCGTCTTCAGTGGTCAGCAACCTCGAAAACCCCGGAGGACCTGACTGCCTTGTGACTCTAAAAAGACTGGGACTCCCACGAGCAGTGGTTCTGCTCAAAGCAAGTAACAAACCCCTGGTGCCAGCCAGGAACCGCGACTCCTGCACACTCTGCACCCGCCGAGCCCGGCCTGTGCCTGAGTGGACAAAGACCACGAGGACGTCCCCCCGGAGACTGTGACCCAGAATCCATCACCCAAGGACCCTCCTCGACGCTCCTGACAACGCCTGCAGCCTCAGAACCAGGGACCCCTTCAACCGCGACCAGCCGAGGGTAAGATTTCCCACGCCTAAAGACACCCCTGCATCCGGCGCCCCACGGCCTCCTGTGCCCAACTCCTGGGTGCCTACCCTTCCTACAGCTTCCCAGCTTACCTCTCGAAGTGGTGGTCGCACCTGAAGAATCGCCGTCCTCGAGCTTGCAGCCTTTGTTCGCCACGCAATACCAAAGGGGATGATGGACGGAGCGTTAGAGCAAATCAAACACTCACCCCCAGTCAACTGATCTGGGTTTAATCCATCATTCTTTAGCTCACTCCACCACCCCAGTTCAGACATGGCCATATGCAAATCAGTCTGACCCTGTGCCTCATGGGAACAGTCCAGCCCGAACTGCCAAGCCATGTCTTCCCTGGACCGGAAACAAGCATCCTGGGACCGGTTTCGGGTTCAAAACCCTCATCAGCCAGGCTATCTTGAATCCAGTGGCAAAGTGAGCAAGGGACCCACACCTAGGATTCTTGTTTCCAGTCCAGGGAGGACCTGGCTTGGCAGTTCGGGCTGGACTGTTCCCATGAGGCACAGGGTCAAGACTGATTTGCATATGGCTGGGTTCAAACTGGTCTGGGCGAGACATTTTCTAGTGTGGGCTTCAGAAATGCGACCACAACTTTTGGCTGGCCTAGAGCATGCGAGAACGCGCACAATAACGCGCTTTCCTCGCATGCTCCAGGCCATCTGCCTTTCCTGTCACGCTCTCCCAAGCGCCTCGCTCTGCCCCTCCCCCACCACAGAGCAAGCGCTTGTTTTTTATAAACATAAACTAACAGGAAGGATTGCTGCTTGGCTTTTTATGTACAAATGAAAAAGCTTCGTAAAAATGCATTCCATGTACTGACATGAAATGCATTATTACAAAGCTTTTTCATTTGTTCTTAAAAAGTGAAACAGCACAATCTTTCCTGTTAGTTGTAAGATTATTGACGAAGTGCCTACCCTCCTCCTATGTCCGCAGAGACTGCTTAACAATGCATTAAAGACACATTGTGTCCAAAACGCGCTGCCTTTGCGGACATAGGAGGAGGACGGGCAATTTATAAATAATCTAGTTATGCTTATATGTGTAGTAACAGCCCCTTGCATCTTTCAATAACGCGCAGCCCCTCGACGGATATCACTCAATCTTTGCGCTTTAATGAAAGTTTCTTTATTTGTACAGCGTTTTCTACCAGATATTATACAGGAGCCCTCTGCTAACCTCTGCCAATAAACATAAGCATCCCCTTGCATCTTGTAATAACAGCCCTTTTAAAGCCCATTTACTGTCACTTAATGTAGTTTTCTGGCTTTAATGCAAAGGAGCGCACATGCACGAGCTGAGGGCCATGTGGCATTCCTCTCGCTCGGCCAAGCGTGCGCGCCTCGCTTCAATGCCCCTCCCTCTCCCCCACCACAGAAACGTCTGCCATGCTTCTGTTGTGACCCTTTTGATGCACGGCATTGGAGGAAAACATGGGCATTTTTTTTTTTTCTTTCACGTTGAAAGTTTTAACAGACACTTCGAGACTGTTCTTGGCATGATGTCAACCTGCGCCTCTTTCAACTTCAAAAAGTTATTTGGTAGCTTTGCAAGGAAAGTTATATCATCAAAGGAATCTGCAAATATACCTTGGCACAGGCGCTTGGTGGTAGCCACAATACACATCTGCACCACCACTCCACCACTCAGCATCACAACAGCACCACTCCACCACCTCAGCACCACTCCACCACCTCAGCACCACTCCACCACCTCGGCACCACTCCACCACCTCGGCACCACTCCACCACCTCGGCACCACTCCACCACCTCGGCACCACTCCACCACCTCGGCACCACTCCACCACCTCCGCACCACTCCACCACCTCCGCACCACTCCACCACCTCCGCACCACTCCACCACCTCCGCACCACTCCACCACCTCCGCACCACTCCACCACCTCCGCACCACTCCACCACCTCCGCACCCCTCCACCACCTCAGCATCACAACACCACCACTCCACCACCTCAGCATCACAACACAACCACTCCACCACCTCAGCACCACTCCACCACCACTCCTACCACCTCAGCACCACTCCACCACCACTCCACCACCTCAGCACCCCTCCACCACCTCCGCACCACTCCACCACCACCTCAGCACCACTCCACCACCACTCCACCACCTCAGCATCACTCCACCACCACTCCACCACCTCAGCATCACAACACCACCACTCCACCACCTCAGCATCACAACACCACCACTCCACCACCTCAGCATCACAACACCACCACTCCACCATCACTCCACCACCTCAGCATCACTCCACCACCACTCCTCCACCTCAGCATCACTCCACCACCACTCCACCACCTCAGCATCACAACACCACCACTCCACCACCTCAGCATCACAACACCACCACCACCTCAGCATCACAACACCACCACTCCACCACCACTCCACCACCTCAGCATCACAACACCACCTCAGCACCACTCCACCACCTCAGCATCACAACACCACCACTCCACCACCACTCCACCACCTCAGCATCACAACACCACCACTCCACCACCTCAGCATCACAACACCACCACCACCTCAGCATCACAACACCACCACTCCACCACCACTCCACCACCTCAGCATCACAACACCACCTCAGCACCACTCCACCACCTCAGCATCACAACACCACCACTCCACCACCACTCCACCACCTCAGCATCACAACACCACCACTCCACCACCTCAGCACCACTCCACCACCACTCCACCACCTCAGCATCACTCTACCACCTCAGCATCACAACACCACCACTCCACCACCTCAGCATCACACCACCACTCCACCACCTCACCATCACTCCACCATCACTCCACCATCACTCCACCATCACTCCACCATCACTCCACCATCACTCCACCATCACTCCACCATCACTCCACCATCACTCCACCATCACTCCACCACCACTCCACCACTCCTCCACCTCACCACCACTCCACCACCACTCCACCACCACTCCACCACCTCAGCATCACAACACCATCACTCCACCATCACTCCACCACCACTCCACCACCTCAGCATCACAACACCACCTTAGCATCACAACACCACCACTCCACCACCTCAGCATCACAACACCACCACCTCAGCATCACAACACCACCACTTCACCACCTCAGCATCACAACACCACCACCTCAGCACCACTCCACCACCACCACTCCACCACCTCAGCATCACAACACCATCACTCCACCATCACTCCACCATCACAACACCACCACTCCACCACCTCAGCATCACAACACCACCTTAGCATCACAACACCACCACTCCACCACCTCAGCATCACAACACCACCACCTCAGCATCACAACACCACCACTTCACCACCTCAGCATCACAACACCACCACCTCAGCACCACTCCACCACCACCACTCCACCACCTCAGCATCACAACACCATCACTCCACCATCACTCCACCATCACTCCACCATCACTCCACCATCACTCCACCATCACTCCACCATCACTCCACCATCACTCCACCACCACTCCACCACCACTCCACCATCACTCCACCACCACTCCACCACCACTCCACCACCACTCCACCACCACTCCACCACCACTCCACCACCACTCCACCACCACTCCACCACCACTCCTCCACCTCACCACCACCTCACCACCACTCCACCACCACTCCACCACCTCAGCATCACAACACCACCACTCCACCATCACTCCACCACCACTCCACCACCACTCCACCACCTCAGCATCACAACACCACCTTAGCATCACAACACCACCACTCCACCACCTCAGCATCACAACACCACCACCTCAGCATCACAACACCACCACTTCACCACCTCAGCATCACAACACCACCACCTCAGCACCACTCCACCACCTCACCACCACTCCACCACCACTCCACCACCTCAGCATCACAACACTACCACTCCACCAGCACACCACCACCACAACACCACCACTGCTCCACCACTCCACCACCACCACAACACCACCACTCCACCACCACTCCACCACCACCTCAGCATCACAACACCACCACTCCACCACCACCTCAGCATCACAACACCACCACTCCACCACCACCTCAGCATCACAACACCACCACTCCACCACCTCAGCATCACAACACCACCTCAGCATCACAACACCACCTCAGCATCACAACACCACCTCAGCATCACACCACCACCTCAGCATCACAACACCAACACTCCACCACCTCAGCATCACAACACCACCACCTCAGCATCACAACACCACCACTCCACCTCAGCATCACAACACCACCATCACTCCACCACCACCTCAGCATCACAACACCACCACTCCACCACCTCAGCATCACAACACCACCACTCCACCACCTCCGCATCACAACACCACCACTCCACCACCTCAGCATCACTCCACCACCTCAGCACCACCTCAGCACCACCTCAGCACCACCTCAGCACCACCTCAGCACCACCTCAGCACCACCTCAGCACCACCTCAGCACCACCTCAGCACCACTCCACCACCACTCCACCATCACTCCACCACCACCTCAGCATCACAACACCACCACTCCACCATCACTCCACCACCACCTCAGCATCACAACACCACCACTCCTCCACCACCACTCCACCACCACCACTCCACCACCACCACTCCTCCACCACCACTCCTCCACCACCACTCCTCCACCACCACTCCTCCACCACCACTCCTCCACCACCACTCCTCCACCACCACTCCTCCACCACCACTCCTCCACCACCACCACTCCACCACCACCACTCCACCACCACCACTCCACCACCACCACACCACCACCACTCCACCACCACCACTCCACCACCATCACTCCACCACCATCACTCCACCACCACCACTCCACCACCACCACCACTCCACCACCACCACCACTCCACCACCACCACTCCACCACCACCACTCCACCACCACCACTCCACCAACATTAAACACATTGGCAAAGTCAATAGCTCTGCCTAAACACTTATAAGGCCCCAAAGACGAGACCTATTGGCTATGCCAATGCTTGTTCACAGAGGCTCTCCAGACTAGAAATTCAAGTACCAGAGAGGCACGTTGGCCCCACAGACGAGTGTTTCACTGAGGCGAGGAGACGGTGGGCACACAGTACAGATATTACTTCTGACTGAAGGTACGGGGCTTTACATATTCTGATACTAGCGTCTTTACCTGGATTCAGTAAATACCGGTGATATGACGAAGCAGCATACCTGTCGCGACAGAAATGTAATTTTAGTTGGAATACTAACCGAGCAGCTTCTCATTTGACATTACTTTTGTGAGTGAATCCGGTGCCTTTAGTATCACTGAAGACAGGATAATCAGAAGTAAGGGCGATCGAATCTATGAATGAGAGCAGGCTGTGATAGTTGGAAAGAAGCACTCTATTTTGTCATACAATTTTTGCTGTAAACATTTTAAATTCGCTTTTCTTAAGTGGTCAGAAACGGTTAAATGAATGCTTGTATGACAATGTCTAGGTCATTCTACTCACATGTAAATTAAATAAATAAATAAAAAAAAATATATATATATATATATATATATATATATATATATATATATATATATATATATATATATATAGGAAAACCGCAATCAAACAACAAGAGGCGAGGAAACTGGAGGCGCAAGTAAATGCGGACACTAAAACCATCATTAACCTCAGCACCATCAACCTCACTGAGGCAGAAAAACAACTTCTCTCGCTGGGCCTCACTTTTTGCCCCGAGAGCAGTTTTGACTATAGCAGCACACGCATTGATGTGTTCAAATTTATCAGAAAACTAAAACTTCTAAAATTCTTCAAATTGAAGCAAGGCACCAGAACTGATCAGGAGATGGTATCTAGCGATGCGCCAACAGATGCTACCCTTTCAGTCTCTGATATCGCTGTCATCCGTACTATGACTGAATTAGCAACTCCCGACGCCCCGTTAACACACAGCAACTTTGCCTTAACGAAGGAATCACAATACAAACAAGAATACCTAGTCCTTTTAAGCCACACTCTACCTTTACACCAATGATGCCGAAAGATGCTATTGATGTATACAACGATGTGATTATTGATGAACTCAAAGCACTGCACCTTAAGACTGCAAGAAACTCTGCCAGACTTAACAAACAAAACCTAAAATATCACAGACTCATGACCAAACTTCAAAATGAAAATGAAGTGATTATCAATAAGTCTGATAAAGGGGGTAATATCGTGCTTTGGCCAAGGCAGCTGTACCTCGAGGAGGCCAACAGACATCTATTGGATCAAGGCTGCTATAAAGTATCAAATCACAAAGAAGTTGCAAGTAGCAACAAAGAATTAAGGAAACTTCTAAATGGCTACAGGACGCAAGGACTGTTGGAGCAAGGAGGAAACCACTTTTCTCAGCACTGAATCACCTGTCTTGCCTTTCCTGTATTTCCTTCCCAAGGTTCACAAAAACTCCTTCCCGATTCCAGGTCGCCCCATCATCTCGGCAAGAAAAAGTATGTGTGAAAACATATCTAAATATGTGGACTTCTTTCTCCAAGACCATGTCTCCAGTCAGCCCTCCTACATCAAGGATACCAGTGACTTTCTGTGTAAAATCAAAGATATTCCATGGCACAATGATTATCTTTTAATTTCACTTGATATCACGTCTTTGTACACTAGCATTCATCATAATGATGGGTTGAATGCCTGCAAACACTTCCTAGATAAAAGACCTATACAATGTCATAACCACAATGCCATGCTCCTCAAGCTCATTCACTGGTGTCTCACACATAACTACTTTCTATTTAACAAAGCAGTGTACCAACAGCTTAGGGGAGTAGCCATGGGGGCCTGTTTCTCACCCAGCTACGCATGTCTCCATGTGGGTTGGTGGGAGGAACAGGTCCTCAAGGGAGAACATAACAAGGCTTGGCAGGACAACATCATCACCTGGCTGAGGTACATCGATGTCTTTTTAATCTGGAAAGGCAACACTGAGAGTGCCAACATGTTCATCATGCAGATCAACAACAACACTTTGAATTTAGAATTCAATGCAAACATTAGCAACACTTCTAGTGAATTTCTTGACGTGACTTTATACATATCCAATGACATCATGCACTCCAAACTTCACAGAAAACCCACAGCAGGTAATTCTGTCCTGCACGCCTCCAGCTTCCACCCCAGGCACTTAATAGCAAGCATCCCCTACGGAGAAATGCTGAGGTTACGGAGGATTTGTAGTTCCCCCACAGATCTAGTGATATGTCAAAAGGAGGCAGCTAACAGATTCAGAACATCGAGGATATTCCACAGCTAATATTAACAGAGCTATGAAAAGAGCTAATGCACAACCTCGAGAGGCACTCCTCAAAGGAACCAGGGGACCTAGTGTAGATAGTGATCCTAATCTCCCCAACGTAGGACATCCTCCTAGAGGAGGCACCGTCGAACTAGAAAATAGCAGTATCCCGACTAGTGAGAACCAACAGACAGTCAGCACGAGACTTATCATCACCCACAACACTGAAGTGAGGGCTATCAGATCAGTCATCAACAGACATTGGGGAATCATTAGGTCTGACCCAACCCTGGGCCCTCTAGTTGCTCCTTACCCAGACATCACATTTAAACGGGCTAGATCCATGCATGACGCTCTCGTCAGAAATAGCCCAGAAATCAAGAGCACAGCAAACTGGTTATCCGACAGAAAGGGTTTTTTTAAGTGTAATAGCTGCAGAGCATGCAAATTTGGGAAAAACATAACACAATTAGATTCCTCATTCAGACTGACACCTCTCATCATCAAACACCACCTTACATGCAGAACAGAGTATGCCATTTACATTCTGGAATGTGATTGTGGTCTCCGCTACATCGGGAGTACCAAGTTAGCAGTACACATGCGCATCCTACAACACCTGAGAGCCATTGTGAATAGTGATCCCACATATCCAGTGGCCAGACACTTCAAAGAGACACATCATAATAACCTGGAACACCTGAGGTACTCAGTCATTGACTGTATTCCAACACTCAGAAGGGGAGGCAACAGGGAGAAGCTGTTACGACAAATGGAAAGCAAATATATTTTGCAATTTAATACCAAGGCGCCCGCGGGCCTCAACACTAGTGAGGACCTATACCACTTTCTGTAAACCTATCAGTATATGTATTACCAGGGTGCTGCTATTTAGGCACCTAGGACTAGAGGTCTGTGACATCTGTTGTCCTGTAGGTAACATATGTTTGACTGAGTATGTTTCTTTTTCAAATTTATTTTACTCTAATGTTATTGTTGTACTTGTCTGACGCCTTGCATTTAAGCAGTTATTTTGTAAATATTTTGCTTGCAACTTATTACACACATATTAGCTGCAACACGTACGTCTTTGTCGCCACACACTTTAGGTTAGGCCGGTTAGATCCACACATAAAGGATATTAAGGTTCTCCTTGACTTGTATGCACATGTTACTTATAGTCACAACATGGCATATAGATGTTTTTAACCACAAGTCTTTTGGATTGGAGGAGATTTTTAATCAGGTAGTTATTTTCACCACTTAATTCATTGTGCACTTTTCACGCACGTCTCCTCCACTCTCCCCTATGCACACCCTCTCCACCACTCTCACCATGTGCGTTCCTTTCACATTTTTGCTTTGTAGTAGCCGTTTACCGTTGTCCTGTTGGGTGTTTGTTTCTGGGCCTCATGTTGCCAGGACGATGTATTGTAGCGCATAACATAGAGGCGTGCGCAGCAGACAGCACTCTCATACATTCTGATATCTTTGGCGCACATATTATTTCAGTCCCGATTCTTTTCACCTCCAAGGCTCCTGGCACGGTCTTTTATTTTCCCATCAACTGGCAGGGTCATCCAAGGGGCCCAGCGGCTGAGACTTTATTAGCCTAAACCAGAGTCATAGGCACTTCAGCACGCCACACGCCAGTACACGATAGAAGGCTGACACTTTCATCGCACCATATTCTGATAAACACAAACAGAATTAGTTGTTTGTCTACTCAGGCCGTGCAATAGCCAGAATATTGGGAGTTTTTCTCGTGCATGCATTGCACTTGTAATGAATTTCGCCGCCACAGGTTTTTATCTTTATTTTTGCATAGTCTGTTTTTCCTGTTGTCTTTATGCCTTGTCATGTCACCAGTAGCTCGTTTTCCTGCTTGCAGTAAAATGACACGTATGACTTTTGGTACTAACTGTAGTAAAATGCTTTCTCATGACAATGGACATAGTAATCAGACTACTACATTCAAACCACACTCACCTGTATATATACTGCACATGTCTGTTCATAGCGCTATGTGATCAAGGCTGCATGTGGCAGCCGAAACGCGTCATGTTGGACCTTTTCCGATGTGTGAATAAACTACCATCCTGTTTCCACACCAGCTGTTGGAGTGCCTGTCGTGACATTGGGATTTCTTCGTGACATATATATATATATATATATATATACACACATATATATATATTCTGAAGAAAACCAAAGGTTAAAGTTCTTGTTAGGTGGCTGTCAGTGACAACAAAACTCAACAAGCATTGGCATAGCCAATAGGTCTCGCCTTTGGGACCTTATAAGTGTTTACGTATTTTTAAAGAACAATGGTCAAGATGAGGCCAAACTGGTCCTCGGGTAGCCAGAGCTACTATTTAGTCGAGAAAATGCTTTCGTCTGAGCTCTCGTGTTACAAGAGAGGAGGAGGAGGAGAAACAACGTATGAAGGGACACTAGGTTGTAGGGATGACAAGACATTTATTACATCATAAACGCTATATCATCCACACATTTTTTCAGGATCTAGTCCTGGTGCTCACACATTGGGTGAAGTTGCGTGAAAAGGTGAAAAAGTGCTGAGTGACTTAAAATTACATCACATTGACAACATAAGCAAAACTCGAATGAATTTTTACAGTTGGAGTTTTGGTTGTAATAGGTCGACGGCGTTTCAATCTCTATAATTTAGAGACCGTCATCAGGACGAGTAACCGTGTGAGCAAGTAGAATCTGAATGGCGGGGAACTGCTACGTTCGGTAATTGCTTTAAGGGTTCCGGGCAATGTGTCCCGAGACTTGGTAGAAAATTAGATTAAAGGCAGGATACCGGGTCTCCTCTGGTGATTTCAAGCAGGCGGCGAGGCACTGCAGGGACGGCCTGCTGGATCAAGCCCGCAGATTGATCCAGCAGGCCGTCCTGCAGTGCCTCGCCGCCTGCTTGAAATCACCGGAGGAGACCCGGTATCCTGCCTTTAATCTAATTTTCTACCAAGTCTCGGGACACATTGCCCGGAACCCTGAAAGTACTGCTGAACGTAGCAGTTCCCCGCCATTCAGATTCTACTTGCTCACACGGTTACTCGTCCTGATGACGGTCTCTAAATTATAGAGATCGAAACGCCGTCGATCCATTACAACCAAAACTCCAACTGTAAAAATTCATTCGAGTTTTGCTTATGTTGTCAATGTGATGTAATTCTAAGTCACCAGCACTTTTTCACCTTTTCACGCAACTTCTACCCAATGTGTGAGCACCAGGACTAGATCCTGAAAAAATGTATGGATGATATAGCGTTTATGATGTAATAAATGTCTTGTCATCCCTACAACCTAGTGTCCCTTCATGCGTTGTTTCTCCTCCTCCTCCCTCTCTTGTAACACGAGAGCTCAGGCGAAAGCATTTTCTCGACTAAATAGTAGCTCTGGCTACCCGAAGGACCAGTTTGGCCTCATCTTGACCATTGTTCTTTAAAAATACGTATACCACCCCAGGTCGTACCGTTGGGGTTCCCTTGTTCGCTAAAAATACTTATAAGTGTTTAGCCATGCAACAGTTGATGTTGTTGCACCAAGGATATTGTGCTGCATAACTAAATACTTATAAGGTCCCAAAGGCGAGACCTATTGGCTATGCCAATGCTTGTTTTTGCATTTGTCACCCCGAGTGGGACAGGTATGCCCAGACGTGGGTCCTGTGCTCTCCATGCCACTGGAATCAAGCTATCCTGGCTGAAGAGGGGTGAAACCCCGAAACCGGTCCTAGGATGCTTGTTTCCAGTCCAGGGAGGACCTGGCTTGGCAGTTCAGGCTGGACTGTTCCCATGAGGCACAGGGTCAAGACTGCTTTGCATATGGCTGGGTTCAAACTGGAATGGCATGGTGAGCAAAAAAACGATGGATTTAGGCCCAGATCTCTGTACTGGGGTGAATGTATGACATTGTTCTGCATTCTGTCCATCAACTGTTGTTTTTGCATTTGTTCGCCACGCAGCTTTCCCATTGAAAACCATTGGGCGCCCGACGGCCCAAAAGCCCACTGCACCCGGCCGCCCCAGTGCCGCTGAGGGTGCACTAACTACACTGTTCGACTTCCCCACTTGCCCTGAGTAAGTGACCAGGAGCTTTGCTCCCACAGCCGAGTGGCACTGCCTGCCAGCAGCCACCAACCAAGGAGCCCCCTGCCCGCCATAGGCTAACATTGGGCCTAACTCACACTGCACCCGGCCGCCCCTGTGCTGCTGAGGGTGTACCAACTGTACCTACCTGACCCTGGGAGACCCCTGAGTCTATACCCAGAACCTTAATTCTGCCAGTCGAGTACTTACCTGAAAGCCGATAACCTACATTTTCTCCATAGGGTAACATTGACTAGTTTCACTTGAAATTTCTTCTAAGTGTCGAGTTTTGAAACTTACAAATATTCACTAAAAATCGCCCGATCAACAAAAACGAAATTACTTGCCTGTTATCAGGAGAGATCCTAGTGCTGGATCTTGGTGCCCAGCACTGACCCTGAAAAGTAATTACAACTGTACCTTACCGATAACTCGATTTTCCTCCATAGGATAACATTGCCTGGTTTTTGCCAGAAATTCTTCTAAGAGTCGATTTTTGAAACCTACAAATATTCCTTAAAAATCGCCTGTGTAACAAAAACGATTTCTTTCAACTGTTTACAGGAAATGCACCAGGGTTGAATCCAGGATCCAACCCTGAGTAAGAAAAATCATACGTAAAGTAACAAACTGCTTTTACTTAAACTCCCATTGAGCTCAATGTTATAATTGTGTTTGAACTGTGTTGCCTATTGCAACAACTGTAGCTATTGCATTTAAAAGTCTATTGTGTATTGAAAGTATATAACTAAAGCATCTCTGTAAGAAAGTGGCTCTGTATATACTGCACCAAAGTAAGGTTCAGTGTGCACAGAGTCCACAGTCCCCAGAGGTTTGGCAGAGGCTAAAGTTAGATATAACCTTACTCTCTAAAGTGGTAGCTTGGTCGAGCAGTAAGGCAGTATCAGAGGACAGTGTAAAGCATTTGTTGTACACACTCAGTCAGCAAATGAAGCCACACACTCAAGAACTGAACTCTAGGCCAATGGTTTGTATATAAAAATATAGTTGTTTTATTTTAGAACCAACAATGGGTGTCAAAATATACTTTCTCAGAATGAGATGCTTTAGTTAACTACTGTTCAATTGGCAATAGACTTTTGAATGCAATAGTTACAGTTGTTGCAATATGCAACACAATTTTAAACACAATTATACATTGAGCTCAATGGAAATTTCTGGTTAAATGCAATAGATTACTTTTGGATTACTTTTCTAACCACGGGACTGGATCTTGGATTCAGTCCCAGGGACACTTCACTGTAAACAGGTGAGAAAAAGCGTTTTGGTTATAGTAGTGATTTTTGAGGAATATTACTGTATTTCAAAAGTTGACACTTAGAAACTTTTCTGGGTAAAATTACCAATGTTATCCTAGGGAAGGAAATACAGTTTGCAAGCAAAGTATGTTTACGTTACTTTTGTAATCCAGTGCTGGACTCCTAGGTTCAGCACTGGGACATTTACTTAAAACAGGTAAGTAATTACGTTTTTGTAGTTTGTACGATTTTTAAAGAATATTTGTATGATTCAGAAATCGACACTTAGAAACTTTTTCAACAAAAAGCAGGCAATGATATCCTATGAGAGGAATTTCCAGTTACTGGTAAGTACGGTAAAAATTACTTTTCATGAGTCGGTACTGGACTAAAAGATGCAGTACTGAGGTCTCTCCTGATAGTAGGTGAGTAATTCGGAATTCGTTACTGTTGTGATTTTTAAGCAATATTTTGGTATTTCAAAAGTGGACACTTAGAAGAAATTTCACAGAAAACCAGTCAATGGATCCCTATGTAAGAAAATTCAATTCGCCGGTAAGTTACTTTTAACGTTACTTTTGTAATCCAGTGCTGGACTCCTAGGTTCAGCCCTGGGACATTTACTTAAAACAGGTAAGTAATTACGTTTTGGTAGTCTGTACGATTTTTAAAGAATATTCTTGTTTTCAAAAGTCGACACTTAGAAACTTTTTGGAAGAAAAAGTGTCCATGTTATCCTATGAGGAAAAATGAGTTATCGGTCTCGAGGTAAGTAATCGGTCTTTTGAGTTAGGGTTCTGGGGTTAGACTCAGGGGTCTCCCAGGGTCAGTGATGCACTGTTGTTGCACCCTCAGCGGCACTAGGGCGGCCGGGTGCAGAGTGTTGAGGCCCAATGTTATCCTATGGAGGATAGGGGGACTCCGGTTGGTGGCGGCTGTCAAGCAGGCCACGGGGTTGTGGGAGCAAAGCTCCTAGGGTTAAGCTCAGGGCACGTTGGGGACCAAGTTAGCACCAAAGAGGCACCCTCAGCGGCACTAGGGCGGCCGGGTGCAGAGTGCTGTTTTGAGGTCGGGTGCCCTGTTGATTTCAATGGAAATTTTCGGTTTTGGTTTTCAGCTGCAGGCTCGGTCCAGGAAGACTTCCAGGAGGAACCAACAGCTGGGCAGGTAGTTGGAGGGCTCGGGGACGTAGGTGCACCTCGGGTTCCTTTCTCCGGGGCGCAGGGCGTCTGGATGCAGGGGTGTCTTTTGAGGTCGGATTTCACCTTACCGGGCCACTCGCGGTTGGGGGGTTCTCCGTGCAGAGGCTGCAGGCGACGTCGGGGAGTCCTGGAGGGGTCAACCCACGGTGGACTCGGACTCTGGAGAGCTGGGGGACCTCGCTGGGACCGGTGGGCCACGTCAGAACTCGGGCTGTAGGCGACGGGTGCAGTGGTGGTTCCAGGCGTCGGGTTTCTTTCTCCTCAGCAGGCTCGGAGTCTTTGTTTGGTGTTTCTTTTGAACAGAGCTGCTGTTCACAGGAGATCCGGTCTTTGTTGAAGGCAGTCAGTCCTCCCTGGGGTTCTGGAGGTCGCTGGCTGCAGGACAAGACTATTTTTGGCGCAGGATCTCTGGAAACTGCAGACGGGCCGGTAGGGCTGGGGCCAAGTCAGTTGTTCTCTGCAGTCTCCTCTGCTGGCGTCTTCTTTCGTCCTTTTTCTTCTTGAGGTTGCGGGAATCTAAGGAAGGAAGGTTCAGGGTGCCCCTAAATACTAGATTTAGGGGCGTTACAGGTAGGTAAAGGGCAGGGACCAATGGGTCCCTGCCCTGGGAATGCACACCCCTATCCTGCCACTCTCCTGTGGGAGGGGGCAGGAGCCTAGTCCTGATTGGGCAGGGCTCCCCATCTTCAAGATGGCGAGAGCCCGGAGATGTGCTTCAACTCGCCTCCCCCACCTGAGGGGTGGGGTTGGCAGAGGGTGGCACACCCCCCTTCCTCCCTTGGTGTTTCCCTCCAGTCTTCCCACCAGGATGGGGGAGGAACCGGTGGGGACCAGTTGCTGAGTACAGCAAGTGGTCTGGGGAAGCTCACAAGGCGGAATGCCTTTGAAGCTTCCCCCTGCCCATCCTGGGGAGGGGCCTAGCACCTCACCCAGGACGTGCATTGTTGCAGGCCCGGGAGAGCGGATGGCTCTCTACCCAGGGGTCCAGCAACATGTCTGCTGTGTGGCAGCCTAGAGCAGCCCCTCAGACAAGACGTGGATTGTAGGTTAGGTTCAGGGGGTAACTCTAAGTTGCCCTCTGACGTGCATTTTACAGTAAATCCCACACTGGCATCAGTGTGGGTTTACTGTGCTGAGGAGTTTGATACCAAACTTCTCAGTCTTCAGTGCAGCCATCATGGTGCTGTGGAGTACGTGCTGACTACCTCCCAGCACCATATACTCGGAATGGCAGCCCTGCACTTACAGTGCCCAGGAATGGGCCTGGGTACTGTAGGGGCACAGGGCTCCATGCACCCTGTGCCCTCACCACTGGCATAGGGCACCCAGCTAGAGGGGTGACTGAGGTATGCCAGGGCAGTGTGTTTGTGGGCATGGCACACAGGGATGTGTGCCATGTCGACTCTGTTTTGTTCTGCACCAAGACACTCAGCCTGCAAGGGCAGTGTGTGTGTGTCAGGGTACAGGGCCTCTAAGGGTGGCACAATAAGTGCTGCAGCCCTTAGGGGTCTTCTCTGGTCACAGTGCCCTGGGTACCTAGGGTACCATTTGCCAAGGGCTTACCTGTGGCCAGAGATGCCAATTGGGTTTAGGCTGAGTACAGTTTT